>JASFAX010002541.1:0-45564 GCA_030737875.1 Allium sativum
AATTCATTCAAAAAAAAACCAAAAAAAAAAGAGAGATTTCGAACTAAGGACAAGGTGATTGGAGTTCAAGCAACAAATCAAGATTTCAGAAATCAAAAGAAATTGCAAATAGTGAGATTTTAATCATTGACGCTACTCATTTTTTCTGGATGGACAGCCATACCCCACTGTAAATTTCTTTTAACTCTACAGGTGCTCTGCTGCAAAGAAAAAAAAAAATATAGACAATTGTTGTAAAAAAATTCTACAGGGGCAGCGGCTTGCTATGTACAATTTTTAATTTTCTGCAATTTATTCTGTGACTGTTATGTGACTGAATTTTCTGAATATATTTGGTGAGGAACGAATTTCCATTGCTACTATCATCAATCTCATCGTTTTTCAACAATAAAATATTGATTTTTCAAAATAATATAATTGAAAAGTGGTGTTTTGTGAAGTTGACTGTCGTATAATTGGACCGCGGATATATATTAGTTCAATTTATTGAGCTTTTAGCAAAAGAGGTTGCATACTACCCGTAAAACATTGGTCGTATCCCTTAGTATTTATACTATACGTGAACGGCCATAAGACCCTCTTCCCCCTTCCAATTGAGTCAGTTAATTAATAGAGCACAACTCATTATTTTATATTATTTTGAATTGAGAATAATTTCTGTCTTGCCGTGATTTCATTTCAATTGTCTGATTCAAAAAAATCTTTGAGAGAATTGTGGGATAATAGTCGAAGTAGACGTTCGCTTCAAGAGTATGATTTTGAATTACAACTCATGAAGAAAAAATTTCCAAAATTTCGCGAGCCAAATGTCAACAATTTTCAAAATGACCAACATTTTCAAAGTTATGATCAAAATGACGACTTCAATTCAAATTTCAATAATTTTGATTATGGGCCACATCCACATCAAAACGGCTTTGAATCGCAACATACCTTTGATCAACATCAATATGGGGTGGGAAACCAATTCGGAAATAATTCTGAAAATGATTTTTAAATCGATCAAAATTTTAAAAATTACAACCCATATCCACATTTTGAATATGACCAAAATTGTAATTTTCCCTCGAATTTCGACAGTTTTGGTTACGAACATAATTTTCAAAATCAAAATGATTTCTAATACCATTTTTCTGAAAATTCCAACAACCACCACATTGGAAATAATTTTGATTGTGAAATTGATGTGGACTACAATTTTGAGAATCAAGAAATCCAAAATGAGAGCTCTCAAATCAACGATTCTGAAGAATGTCACTTTGATGAGAGGGCAGAAAGGCTAAATAAAAAGATGGTTGAACTTCTTTGTTTAATGGCGTCTTATAAAGAACAACTCGAGCAACAAAATCAAATTCAAACAAGCGATGAATCAGAAAATAATCCAATTTCTACTGACATTGAAAATTTTCAAATAACAACTTTCGAAACTGAGAATAACGATCTAAATGAAGTTGTTCAAAATTCAAGAAATGATCTGGACTTTGATTCTTTTCAGGAAGAAGATTTAAGTTTAGATTTTGATCTACCTCTTCCGGGCTGTGAGAAACTTGAAATTCTAGGAATTGAACAGAATAAAAATGTTGAATTTTTCAATTCAAATTTGGAAATGGATTTTAATGAACATGAATTCTTTGGATTGTACGAGGATGAGTTTCCAAATGAGGAAGAAGTGGATTCACGTCACGAGTTCGAAAATTTTAACTTTGAGAAAATTTCAAGCGAACTTGAAATTGTCAGTGTCGAAAATACCTTGTCAATTCAGAAAGGTGATCACATACTCTTGAACAACACTCAGATTTCAAATTTCACTAAATTTACATACGATCACAAATTTTTGAAAAATTACACTGATAAATTTGTTGAACACATGAACTATTTTTGGAATGCTAGCTTTGTTGAAAAACTTCATGTTAGGACGACCCTGGATATTTATCTCCTAGACTATAAATCTAGGTTTAAAGATGATATGGTTTTCAAAAACTCTTGCTTGTTAGAAAACATGTCTAGACACAGTGGGAATGGGACTCATCGGGCTAGAACCAAGTGTGCGGGAAGAAAATGGTGGCTTTCTTTGCATCGCATGCATCGTAAACACATATATCATTGTAAATACGATCCACTCTTACATATAGTTAGATTGCATTTCATTCTTCAAATAATTTTGCATCTCATTGACCTTTGGGTACGATCTTTCAAATTTAGGAAACGTTCACAGTGTGGACACTGTTTAGTTCTAGTGTGGGGGGGGGGGGAGTCTGCATTGCATTCTTTGGATTTTTCTTTAATTTTTTTCTTTCTTTTCATATAGGACCATCATACATTTTATATCGTAGTAACATACCATAATTTTTTTTAAAAATACGACTCATTTTCAATTGATACAACAAAATAAGTTTACAATTTTTAGCCAGTTGATAGTATTTTTGTCTCTCAACTTAGATCGAATAAGAAATATAATGAAAAGTTTAATTTTGAGGGATAATAGTGTAACCGGTACATAGGAAGATTCTTAGGTGATGGCCATGAAATCTATTCTATATTGTAGACTTTGTTTAAATAAGTGGAGGACTTAAAATACTTATATTGGCTTTTCGAATCTTTAAAACTAAGTTGTGTTAAGTTGAATTCGCGTAACTCTCTTTTGTGCTTATAATTTCAATAATAATAATAGTAATCCAAGGGTATCCAACATTGCTTGTATATCAAGCGTTGGTGTGAAAACCCGCCAAGCTCTATCCGACACGTTGTTGACAAAGTCGAAGTTGGAATATCTTGGTCTCATTTTATGAGATTGGACACCTAAGGATTACCGACACGTTGTTGACAAAGTCAAAGTCGGCCTGCACAATCCGCCAAGCTCTTTACCCACTCTCCGTTAGTCCGCGAGGCAGTGCATGGGTGGTAAACCTTGGTCTTTTTAGTTAGGTGTATGTACTTAATCATAAATCTTAAAATTTTATAGAATAAAGAATAAGCGATGATACCCAAACACTTCTTGACCTTATTGATTTGACTAGCCATACATGAGAAAATTAGAATACCACTTTGCAAACTGTGCCAAGCAAACTAAGAATTTATTTCATGGCTGCACTATGTTATTGACCGAACTAACTGGCCAAACTGGAATTTAACATTTGAAAACTTGATTTATATTGAAAATTTGTGACAAGTCGAGGTATCTAAAATAAAATCACTGACTAGAAATTGTTAACTTAATTTGTTGTATCACTTTCCTGAAACAAGTCGTGTTTTCATTTTTTTCGTTTTTATTTGCATATGTCCATTGCATTCATGTAGTTTCATTAGAATCATAGCATACTGCATTTGGATTTTGTGGGTAGTATCCGCTGAAAACCCTCACGAGACACCACTCGTCCTACTAGGGACACCTAGAGGTTTAACGACTTGTTGCATACGCTCAATGCAATCGTGTTTCCTACGAAAATGTGACCTATCTAGTTTAGTTTTTCATATTTTTTTGTTTTACTCGAGGACGAGTAAAAGATAAGTGTGGGGGTATTTGATTGACATTGAAAAGTGTTTATTTTATGACTCTTATGCTTTATCTTTTGTAAATAAATAAATGATACTTTGGGTATTTTTTATGTGTTTTTACAGATTTCAAGCGTTGCCTCCTTCAATTCAAATTAAAGGCCAACTACAAGAAAGAGCTACTTCCTCACATCAAATTCATTTCAATTGCAAGAGAAGTAGTAGCTCACTGGTAAAGGCATAGGAATTGGTGCTGAGAGACCTGAGTTCGAACCCCGTCAAGCTCACTTTTTTTGCCAAAGAAACGGAGCGCGTTCACACTGGCCCCTCTGCTTTGAGGAACATTTGGATTAGTGTTATGTTATATATATACATACACATATTCATGTGTGTGTATTTATGATGTGCACCAATTAACATTTCAGCAATAGCCATATTCTTATCAGGGAATTAAATTCAAATCATTCAATTTCAATTAGAAGGATTTCTGATTGAATTGCTGCCAAGAACAGATCAATTGTGAAGATTTTATCCTTTGTTGCCTTTGGAGTCTGATAAGCATCCTTGTTTGGAAGAATTAATTATATGCAATCTTTTATCAATCAATTATCCACATGGGAGAATTAAGAGATATGGAAAATATTTACCATGATATGCCCAGATTTTCTCCAATCAAGATGAGTCAAGGAAGGAAAGAGATATTCATGAATGAGGAGGCCCATTTATTCATAGACCTAATTATGGTTTTCCTATTCTCATCTATAAATATGTGTTGTAACCATTGTAAAAATTCATTCATTCTTCTGTACTCTCTTTTAGTTTTAATAAAGCTTTCTTTTCTTTAGTTTCTGCATTTTATTTTCATGGCAAATTGTGTTGTCTAGTCAATTAGATTTGCTAGAACACAATTTGCTATTGTTTCTATTTTTCTTACTAGTGATTGACCGTCTGATTAGATTCAGCGGTAATCCTAGTTTTTTTTTTTCAGTTGTTGATTTCTTTTCTGCAATTTTATTTCCTGTGTTCTATTTTATTTTAATCATTGAATTTATTACAGATCCGATTAGATTCGAATCTGTAGTGAATTTAATTGCATCTTTTAATTGTAGTTTCACTTTCTATTTTGTTTTGCAAAATCAACCTCCAGCTTCGTCTAACACACCCAAGAAAAAATAAATAATAATTTTTAATTAAACCTCCCTGTGTTCGACCTGTATGCTACACACCTGTATGCTTGCAGAATTTAATTTAAATGTCGCGCTTTTCTGATTCATAGAAAAGCAGCGATCACTATACTAGAAGGAACCCCGTGCAACCGTACTATCTCTCGAAGATAAATAAATGCTAGCCATGATGCGGTCCTCTTGCTTTTCACTGGAATGAAGTGAGCACATTTCGTGAGTCTATCAACTATGACCCATATGCTAGTATTTCCCTTCCTTGACCTAGGCAGTCCATCCACGAAATCCATCGAGATACTCTCCCATTTCCATTGCGGAACCTCCAAAGGATGTAATAGCCCACCGGGCTTCTTCGACTCGGCCTTTACTCGTTGGCACACCATGCACTTCGAAACGAACTCTGCCACGTCCTTTTTCATTCCAGGCCAAAAGAAAATGTGTTTCATATCCCAGTACATCTTATCCCCTACGGGATGTATAGTCATCTTCGAGTGATGCGCCTCCTCAAGGACTTTCCTTACTAAGTCTCCCACTTATGGGACACATAGCCTTCCATCACGCCTTAACCATCCCTGGTCATCTATGGCATACCTACCGAGGTGACTTGACATTTCACCACTAATCAGCTTGTCCATGATTTCGACTATCTGTGGGTCTTTCTTCTGTAAAATCCCTACTTGATCTAGAAGTGTAGGTATTAACTCAAGAGATGCTAACGTAACAGTCAATGACTCAATAGCAGGTGTAAAATCAAAGGTTGCTATAAACTCTAGACTTTTCCTTTTAACAAACAAGGGGCTCAAGCCCAACCTTTTCCTAATTAGCGCATCCGCCACCACGTTTGCCTTGCCAGGGGTAAAAGCTATATCGAAGTCATATGATGCCAAGAATTCCATCCACCGCTGTTGTCTCAGATTCAAATCTTTCTGTGAGAAGAGGTACTTAAGCGATTTGTGGTCGGTATACAGCTCGAACCGCTCCCCTAGAACATAATGGCACCAAGATTTAAGTGCAAAAATGATCGCCGCCAACTCCAAGTCATGTGTGGGATAGTTCTTCTCATGAACTTTAAGTTGTCTACCCCCACAGCATATCACTTTCCCTTCTTGCATTAGGACAGCGCCTAATCCTGTGCCACACGCATCTGTGTACACCGTAAAAATCTTACTTCCGTCGGGTGAAGCCAAAACTGGAGCTGTGGTGAGGGCTCTCTTGAGTCTCTGAAAAGCAACCTCACATTCTATGTCCCATGCAAACGCTAGGTTTTTCTTCATTAACCTAGTAAGAGGGGCTAAAATCTTAGCGAAGTCCTTAATGAACTTCCTATAATAGCCTGCCAAACCGAGAAAGCTTCTCACCTCCGTTGCATTCTTAAGAATTTTCCAATCTTGCACCGCAACTACCTTTGCGGGGTACACGGCTATGCCTTGCTTAGAAACTACATGTCCAAGAAACCGAACTTCCTTCCTCCAAGAATGGCATTTGGAGAACTTAGCCTTTAACTGGTGTGCTCTAAGCGTATCCATGACTTCCTTGAGATGTCTAGCATGCTCTTCTTCATCCTTTGAGAAGATCAAAATATCGTCCATGAAAACCACTACAAACTTGTTAAGGAACTCACGAAACACCTTACTCATCAAATCTACAAAGTACGCGGGTGCATTTGTTAACCCAAACGGCATGACGAGCCATTCGAAGAACCCATCTGGAGTCCTAAACGCAGCTTTGTCAATGCTATCGTCTGCCACTCTAAGCTGATCGAATCCTCTGGCTAGATCGAGTTGAGAGAAAACAGATGCTCCAACAAGCTGGTCAAAAAAATCGTCGATTCTTGGTAGTGGGTGTCTATTTTTCTTAGTTAGCTTGTTTAACTCACGATAATCTACGCATAGACGAAGTGAACCATTCGCCTTAGTAGCGAATACCACCGGAGCACCCCATTCAAAAATGCTTCGTCTTATGAAATTTTTCTCAAGCAACTCCTTAACTTGTTTACTGAGCTCTCTTCTTTCTCACGGGGCCATGTGCCTAACGGGCAATGAAACTGGCTTGGCATTATCAACAAGATAAATTCAGAAGTCTATCTTGCGTTTAGGAGGTAACCCCTTCACCTCATCAAAGACATCTGGATATTCTTGGACCACTCTTACAGATTGCAAATTGTCGATGGACGAATCAAGAGATTCAAGATAACACAACATGACCGGAACCTTAGGGTTACAAGAAATTTCAAGGGTATTACCAAGGCGAGTCATGAGCCTCACTACTCTTCGTTCACAATCAAGAATGGCTCCATAATTGGACAGCCAATCCATACCTAGGATCAAACTGTATCCCATAAATCTGGGAACATAAGCATTACACGTGAATTCTACGCTTAAGATAGAAATCCTCAAATCCACACACATCATAGATAAATGAGCGGAGCCCCCAATTGGATTTGAAACTATAACGGGATCCTCAACCAGACTAGTACTTAGGTACAGATTTTTAACAACATCAGAAGAAATAAAAATATGCGATGCGCCAGAGTCAAATAAGGTTCGAACAGGAAATTCAGAAATGTAAACAAGGCTTTCTACGGAAATATTACTACCTCGGTCAAGTGCTGGAGTGGTGTTGAGAGCATGCAACTGCCCTCCAGAAGGTCCTGCTCGCTGGGCCTACCCTTGCCCCTGCCCTTGCTTCTTAGGGTAATCTTTGTTGATGTGTCCAATATCTCCACAATGAAAGCATTCACCCAACTTTCTACAGTCTTTAGCTAGATGTCACGTAATACCACAAAAGTTGCACTTCCTTGTCTCACATGGTTTGTTATTATTGTTGTTGTTCTTGTTATTCTTGTTGCCTCCCTTCTTGAAGTCAACCTTCTTATTCTGAGTCTCATTAGGCTTAACCTCCTTCTTGCTATTCTTGTCTTCCTCATGAAGTAGGGCCATATCCACCAAGCTTTCAAAGGTCGCCCCCATGGGTATATGATTTATGGCCAAACTGTGTAGTGGCTCGTTCAATCCTCGAGCAAAGCGTATAGCCTTCTTCTGAGCTGTGTTAACCAAGTCTAATCCGAACCTAGCAAGCTGATTAAACTTATTCACGTACTCCCTAACGGTCATGTCCCCTTGCTTAAGTGCCAGAAACCTCTCCATCTGAAGGTTCTCTTCTGCTAACGATAATAATTTAAGCCCAAACCTCTCTCTAAAGTCTGCCCAAGTCTCAACTGGCCTGGTAGCGTTGGAGACTTCCCACCAAAATTCAGCTTCCTCTTTCAACAACCATGCTGCTAACTGAACTTTCCTATGATCCTCCACATCGATGATAATAAACAAGTCTTTAGTCTCCTTTAGCCAGTTTCATGCCTCATTGAAGGTTTCAGTTCCAACGAAGTTCTTGCCGCCTATTGCTTTAAAGTATTTGCATATTTTGGCAAAGGCGGTACCAGGAGGAGGAGGCGGAACCGCGGCCACTGGGGGAGGAGGAGGAGGGATGTATGCCGGGCCCATGCCGTTGGCCCTAGCTTCCAAGTACCTTCGGAACCATCCAGGTACGGGTACTCCCTCAGGAAGGTTAAGATTAGACATGCTGAAAAACAAAAAAGAAAAAGATTCAAATGAGGAAACAAAGGAAAGTGCTATTGGCTTTTGGGGAATAGCCTTTCTAAACATAAATCTTTTATTGAAAAATGCTTCTTTATAAACGGTTTTGGAAAATAGTTTTAGAAGTTTTTTTTTAAAAAAAAAAAACTTTTGCCCTGTCTGGTAACCTTCTGCTCTGATACCAAATGTAACACCCCACCTCCGCTAGGGTCACTCACAAAGGGAATGCACTAGATTTGGTAGAGTATTATCTAGGTAAACATACACAGAGATATCACAAGGCAGAACATAAATAAAGCAGTGGTAGAAATTAAAAACCAAATTTCATTACTTTCAAGAAAAGAGTCAAAACCTCATCTATCCAAAGTACAAATTATTCCATTACATCAAATTCTAAATAAAGAAGCATAAACTTAAGATAACAAAAGTAAATTATTCCCCAAAAATAGCAGAAGTGCAGCCATAGTATAGCTCAAGACCAAACCGTACATGAGCTGACAGAAAGCAAGCTAAATCCAAGATAAGAGCTAGCGTCTCCTCCCTGAGAACCTAGGGGGGACGAAAGAAAAAGGGGCGAAAGAAAAAGGGTCAGTCATAAAGACTGGTAAGCCCTAGTGACTTTCAGCATAAAAACTAGTAAAAGTAACACGACATGTGAAAACTGGAACTAAACATAAGGATGATAACAGGACTGGTATGATAACTAAGATAACAAGATAAGTCAAGTCTAGCATCGCATATTCAAGATTCGCTGCACCAATTGTACTAGTATTCTAACCCATGTCAAGTATTAACCATGAAATGATCCCTTGGCCCAATATCATGAAATGACCCATTACGGGGTCCTATAGTACGATCTACTAATCGATTGGCTCCCTACAAGTTCTAGCTCGTCATGTGTCTATGTCATACGGCCCAATCACAAAATGTAGTCACCTGTGCTAGGTCCACCATAGGGTGTATCAAGCCCTAGGGTGCCAACCATCGACACGAATCAAGCACGCACAGTGTAAACCTACTGGTGCCCAATGCCTGCTTTTTCAACTCCGGACTACGTGCACGACCATAGTCCGCCTGAACCTACAATGGCGCACCAACTCAGCCGTCGTTCTGGTCGCTTACAATCAGCCCAGTAATCGTGCCCCACCCTGTCTAGTCCCAGGGTATCGTGATACATCTAAGTGGGTTATTGCTGAAAAGGACCGCGTAACTAGGGTTTCTAATGGGTTAAGTGTTGTCATTCAAATTCGTGACTTAACCCTATCCAATCATGTATCAAATTGGTTAAGTGTTGTCTTTCATGTTCATGACTTAACCCTATCATGTAGCATAAATTCATTAATGCACCCCAACCTCTCACATTAGACTAGTTGTTGTGGTCACTGGATTTGTCGGGCGGTTCCGGGCAGATTTACACCACAACATAGTCTAACCTCGGGTTTTAGGTGCGATATGACCAACTACCCACATTGGATCCTATTGTCTGCAGTCACTAGATTTGCCGGGCGGTTCCGGGCAGATTTATACAGCAAATTCAACCCAACCTCGAGTTGGCCATTTTCAAGTTCGTTCTAGAGTCATGACCATGTTCAAGTCTCATAACAAGTTCGTGACAAGTTTCAAGGTATGTTTCATGTCCATATTCAGATTTAAGTTATAACAATGTTCATGTTCCAAGTTCATGGTAAATTCAGGTTTGCCTAAACTACCCAAATCGTATTCCCATCGCATGTGAATTCGAATTGATACAAACAAATCTAATTAGGGAATAACATAGAAAGAACGGCCATAAGGTGGCAAAAGTGATTACAAACAAGCATGGTATAACTTGAGATAAACGATTACAACAATACAAGCATATGGGTAGTGGTCTCAAATATCAAATCTAGCAAAATAGGATGATAGTCATGGTAACAGTTGACATAAGATAATAACCCCAAACTTGTGAATAACAACCAATTCAACATCACAGGCATGAATATTATGGACATTAGGGGTTTTGGATATACAACATATATAGGTCCCAAATCAATTTCATATAAATATTACCACAAGTCAAGATTCAAGATGAATAGATCCAAGGTGAACAAATAGTAGATCCAAAATACTAGATCCAAAATGAACAATGATAGATCCAAGATATACAATGATAGATCCAAGATAATTGTCATACTTAGGTTCAATTTCAATTTACAACATGTCCATATTAAGTTTAAAGTTTAGGTCTAAAAGTAACTGGGGCTTATAGATCGTGGTTTGAGAATTAGAAAACAAAGAGGCGATGTTGAATCTCGAGTCTAACAGAAATCCCCCAAACTGCAATATTCTACACATAGCCTTGTTGGAGTAGAAGCAATCCCTTTTCTCTAACTTTTCAACCAGGGTTCTAGCTGCATAAGGCCAGAGAGAATTTGTGTAGAGAGACTAGAGTTAGGGGCTGTTTATATAGGGTCTGGCCAACGAATTTAGACAGAAATCGGACTAGAAACATCAGAGTGAACTCTGACTCAAAAATGGGCTCGGCAACCAGGTCGACACCCAGGTCGACTCTATGGTCGATCTAGTCCTGGGCAGGTAGACACTATGGTCGACCCCCAGGTCGACCTGGTCCTGGGCGGGAAATTTCCCGCCCAGTCCGTTCTGGGGTTCGAATTCGAAATTTGAATTCGAATTCTGAGCTATTTTTGAACTTGAAATTTTTGAAACTTTGAAGGGTCATAACTTGGTCATACGGACTCCGATTTTTGAAAACTCGGACTCGTTTCCAAGCAGAATTTCAAGACGAACGTAGTGGCGTAACCCGTTGCCCTTGATCCTTATTTTAAAAATTAATTCTACCTTGATTTATGGTTATAACACGTTATTAAAATACGGGTTGTTACATTACAAGCATCCTTAAAGGTCAGACCTACGCTTTTGGGACGGATTGGTGAGGCACAACGAGATGACCCACGATTGGTTGAGTTAGTAGAGAAGCTCAAAAGAGGGGAGTCATCGAGCCATCTCCGTAGGTATACCCTAGATGATAAGGGTTGGTTACGTAGGGATGGTAGACTTTGTGTACCATGGGACGAGAATTTGAGGAAGACCATTCTTGATGATGCGCATCGTTCGAAGATGACCATCCATCCCGGCGGGGACAAGATGTACATGGACATGATATGAGTTTACTTTTGGGCCGGCATGAAGAGGGATGTGGCCGAGTTTGTCACTAGATGCTTGGTGTGCCAACAAGTAAAAGCAGAGCAAAAGAAGCGCGGTGGGTTGCTTCACCCATTGGAGGTCCCACAATGGAAGTGGGAAAGTGTTTCGATGGACTTTGTTGACGGATTACCGAGATCGAGGAAGGGTAATACGGGGATTTGAGTCGTGGTAGACAGACTTACTAAGAGCTCCCATTTCATGACCGTGAAGAGTAAGAGGACTGCTCCATGGTTAGCCTCCGTATACATTCGAGAGATAACTCGTTTGCACGGTGTTCCTTCTAGCATAGTGAGCGACCGCGATCCTATCTTTACTAGCGAATTTTGGAAGAGCTTGCAAAAGGCGGTAGGGACTCAGTTATGTTTGAGCACCGCATATCATCCTCAGATGAACGGCCAGACCGAGAGGGTGAATCGTATTCTAGAGGACTTGTTGAGGTTGTGTATCTTAGACTTCGGAGGTACATGGGAGGAACATCTTCCGTTGGTAGAGTTTGCATATAATAATAGCTTCCAGTCTAGCATTGGCATGGCACCGTTCGAGGCTCTTTATGGACGGCCGTGTCGTTCGCCTATATATTGGTGGGAATCTACATATAAGATCTTGCTTGGGCCCGATATGATTAGAGAGACTTCAGAAAAGATCGATTTGATTTGAAGGAGGATGAAGATGGCGCAAGATAGGCAGAAATCGTATGTGGACAAGAGGAGGACAGATCTTGAGTTTGATATTGGGGACATTGTCTTTGTCAAGGTGTCTCCATTACGGAATGTGGTTCGCTTTGGGTCCATTGGGAAGTTAGCACCAAGGTTTGTAGGGTCGTTTCCTATTAAGGAGAGGATTAGGCAGATGGCGTACAGAGTGGAGTTGCCCAAGAGACTTAGTGGTGTACACGACGTATTCCATGTATCGCATTTTAGGAAGTGCCTGCACGAGACCGCGGAAGTGGTGGAGCTGAGCTTGCTTAAAGAGGTGGAGATCGAGCGTGATGCGACGATTCGACGAGCTCCTACATGCATTCTTGGGTCGGAGATTAAGAAGTTAAGGAATCGAGAGGTCATGCTAGTCAAAGTGCAATGGGGAGATGACGAGAGCAACACTACTTGGGAGATGGAAGCAAAGATGCATTCATTGTACCCTTTTCTTTTCGAGGGTATGTTCTTTAATTTCTCCTTTATCGCTTAACTTGTACTTGTTTATCTTTAGTATGTCCTCTCGCTAGTATCTTTAACCTTTAAATAGGGTAATCCTAAGGTTGAAACATGTGTTTGAGACATGTTATGTATGATGGATGCATGTGGATGCAAGTGGTTGCTAGTGGCAGCTCGTGGATGCATATACACACACTTTAGGCACTAGATTGCCTCAGTCACTTCATATTGCATATTGCATATAAATGTGTGTACATATTTAAGTGATGGATGTATAATGGTTGTGCTATCACATGGATGTTGCATTTTTGGTGAATGGTTGTGCACACATGTAGAAATAATATGTATCGATAGAACACTTTCGCATACATAATGAACGCATGGCACTATCATGGTTTACATTAAGGAGGTTAAATGAATCAGCAGACCATCCGATTTTGCATTAGATAGAGAGCATATACACGCACTTCTTGCATATGTTCATACAGCAATAGGAATTTTATAAGGACAATGGATGCCTGTGTTTAATGGTTGAGTAGATGGTTGTTTGGATGTTAGGTTATGCATTCTCCTTAACTTGGAGATTTCGGGGGCGAAATCCTTTAAGGAGGGGAGAATGTAACACCTCGTATTTCTATTAATATTAATGTTCACAAATTAAAGAATAACTAATCTCAGATGTGATAATTAAGGGAAACGGTTGCGCCATTGTGTTCGTCTCGGAATTCTGGTTGAGATAGAGTCCGAGTTTGCGTGAATTGGACTTTGTATGAAGAAGTTATGGCCATCGGAAGTTTCAGAAAATTCAAAACAGATTTCAAAATTCAAAATTTTAGAGTCAAACAGGCTAGGCGGGAAAATTCCCGCCAGGGCCAGGTCGACCATAGGGTCGACCTACCCTGACTAGGTCGACCTGCCACCCTCCCCCCGGGCAGATTTGATTGATGACCTGTTTGTGACTAGATGCTGACTCATTAGGGTTTCTGATTTACTCTGATTGGCTGGGATTAATTCTGGGTTGATCGGACGGCTTAAACTAATCCTAAACTCTATAAAAACACCTATAGACTCAAACCCTAAAATCAAATTAAAATTAGATTCATGGCCTTCATGCCGTCACCTAGCAACTCAGAATAGCCGCCACCAATTAGAGAGGAAGAAAGCAAATCAAATCAAATTCTTTTCAACTCTAATAACGAATCTTCATCAAAGGAAAGCTAATACAACTTCATAACTCAGAATTTAGAACTCAAGACTTCTTTGAGTTGTGAGTTCGATTTCTTTAATAAAATAATTAGTAATTTAATTGGATTAAGTTATGATGTGGATTATTTGGATATGATGTGAATTATTGACCGCATGTTATAATTATGTTGTAAAATTGTGATGTTATCATACATGTTGTAAATTCTATGATATTATGTTGTGATGTTATCATACATGTGGTAAATTTATGATGCTACCATTTATGTTGTAATTCTATGATTGGCTTATGTATAATCAAATCATAATGTTGTTCAAATGCTAGTTTGGTTATGTTGATTCATATGATAAATCATGAGTATGTATGCAAGTTTAGATTTTGATTTAGACATGAATCATATGCAAGTTGGAGAAAATTATATGAAACCTTACATGTTTCATGACACCTAGTTTATGTGAAAATTTGATCTAAAGTTAGGCTATGACATGTGTGAGTTTTATGATAAATTCTACATGCTAGTTTACATGTTTAGATGTAAGTTCACACCATTGTTATGTTGCATAAATCACATATGCAAGTTTATACAAATATATGAGTTTGGAATATGAATCATGTTATGCAAGTTTGTGGTTATTTCCTATGCAAGTTTACACCTTTAGATGTAGATCTATGACATACATGATTTATGCAAGTTTGTGACTATCACCCAAAAAAGTTTACACCTCTATATCTGGATCTATGACATATGTAGTTTTATGCAAGTTGTAACTTTGGCCTATGCAAGTTTTAGATGTAGAACATCATTCACACATGCAAGTTCACCCCTTATGTTTAGATCTATTTTTAATTATATGTATGTTGTGATGTTTTCTCTTTATTCCATGAGTTAGACTATTCGAGTCTAACGTATATTTTATGTTAAACAAACGAACGTACAACGTGGGGTAATGGGATAATATTAAAAGGATTTAATATTAAGAATTGGCATAAATGCCTTAAATGGCATAAAATAAATTTGTGATGAAAATTGGTATGATTTTGCATACCATAAATGGATGGACATAACTGAGTCAATTATGGCCATAGTTAAATTTGGAATTGATTGATAATTTGAATAGGGAAAGTAATTCAAATTGGGGAATGATTAATTAGGAGTAGTTAATTGTCTAAGACACGAGGTTAGGCTCGTTTGTGGTGTAAGACTGCCCGGACCCGCCCGGCAAATCCAGCTGCCACAAATGCCAGTCTAATGTGAGATGTCTTAGGCATAAATTAAATAAGTAACAATTGTAAAGACACGAGGTTAGGCTGGTTTGTGGTGTAAGACTGCCCGGACCTGCCCGGCAAATCCAACTGCCACAAATGCCAGTCTAATGTGGGAGGTCTTTATGAGGTTACGGTATTAATAAATTAAGAAACACTTAACAAGATAAACATGTAGTGGGACATGAGGGGGTTAAGTGGGTGCCTTGGGTGGCATGTGGAATCTAGTGGGTACCTTGGGTGACGTTTGAAATACGATTAGAAACACTTAACCAAAATTGAAACATGTAAGTGAACATGAATAAGAAGAGTGTTAAGTGGGGTGTACTAGAGGGGACCAAGCTTAGGTGGATAGCTTGTGTCAAGTAATGGGGGGCCATTTCAACCAGTAACCCATACGTATCTTTGTAGGCTTGACCCAAGTCGAGGACGGGACATGCATACTGGGCTTGACTGTAAGAGGCCAAACCGGGTTAGCGGTAGGAACGCAAGTCCAACGGGTTCATATGCGTGTGTGGACCCTGGCTGGTAGGTAAGACGTTGTTGCATCGTGTAGGTATAAGCCGTGCATTATTTGTGTTATCGGGTTGCCACTTTGGGGAGTGATACACCCCACTGTGGGGCCATCACGGGTATCTACGAGTTAGGGAGCCGGTCGAATGGGGTAGTGGGTACACCTAGTGGAGATAGGGGCAGGCGGCACCTATGAAGGCAACTAGGGGTGCACGAAACTACTTATCATTGTTAAAGTCTTGTAGGCAGGATCAACCTTAGGGTAACTAATGGTGGTGCAGTATAGTAATTATCCTATAGTGGTTTAGGTGCGCTTCAACGTTATCTTAGTTCAATCTTGTTTCCTTGTTTACTCTGTCTTACTCAATTGTTCACAGTCATTTCCTTATTTTCCAACTTATGCCTTAGCCTAGTTATTTTGGTAATTATATTGTTAAAGTTATCGCACTCGCCAGACTTAATGTCTGACCCCTTCTGTTTCCTCCTCTTTTCTTCCTTCCCCCCCCAGGTGCTCAGGTTGGAACCAGCACAAGTGGAGCTTGATTTTGGACAGCTGTATCTCTGCTTTTAGAAGTTGCTTGGATCGCTGAAGTAAAGTTCAACCTCTCTTATTTATGGCTATTTTGTATTGGGGATTATGTCTTTCAATTTATGTACTTTGATTTAGTCAAGATGGATATTGTGTACTTTGACTCTGGTTTTGATGATGTAATCAAACTTATGTGTTTTCCGCTGCAATGAAATAAAGTTTTAAAGTTTAAGTATTGTTTATATCTGTGTTGTTGTTAAGTTTCTGTTCTATATACACTTAAAATGCTCCATAAAAGTTAATGCATTCCCTTTGTGAGTGATATTAATGGACGTGGGGTGTTACAACATGTATTCTTTTTTGTCGATGACAAAGGGGGAGAATAATATTGATTATACGCTTATATATATACTATGTGCTAACATTTTGATTACATGAAGTCACATGGTAAGTGTATACTATATTATAAACTAACAAAATATTGCAGAGTTTCAGGGGGAGCTAAATATATATATATATATATATATATATATATATATATATATATATATATATATATACAAGCATACATTCAGGGGGAGAAATTAAATATTTCAACAGAATGCGAGATATTGTCATCAATCAAAAAAGGGGGAGAATGTTGATTTGCGATTTTTTTTGATTCATGACAACAAGAAATAGAAAATAATGAAGATTGCATCAAATAGCTAAGTTCGTATATATGAGTATTGAGTCGTGTTAGAAATATCTTGGAATCTATCCTCAAAGTATAACACGAATGCATGAATTTCAAAATATATATATATATATATATATATATATATATATATATATATGAATTTATGCTCAAAAAAACCAGCAGAAACTGGACTGGTTCTATAACCAGTCGACTGTTTTAAAAAAGAACAGTCGATTGATCACAGACCAGAAGTCCAGCAACGGCTAGTTGCTGAGCATATTTAAATATATATATACGATTTTCTTTCTTAACCAGTTGACTAGTAATTTTCATACCAGTCGACTGATCAGAGATTAATAGTAAATTTTGTGAAGATTCACCTTCTTTCATGAAGAGATTCCTCTTCAATTATGAATAGAAATGGATGCAACTCTTTGCAGAAACTTTTCATGAAAGAATGCTACTCTTCTACAATTATATAAGCACTACAAACATATTTTCCAAATCATTGATTCTTATTGATTCTATTCTAAATTCTGATCTCTGTACCCATTGCATTCTAAAAGCTCTCTATAATTCCAGTTACTTGTTGAATCTTTGAAGTTATTTCATATCTCTCAATTCAACAAGCAACATACTTCCTTAAATCTTCACATGCACATCAAATACTTGAGGATAAGATTATGGAAGGGTGTACTTGATCATGACTATTCAGTGTTGATACGAGAACACATTCAAAAGTCAAAACTACTTGTAATTGTGAAGTCTTGTGTTGGTGCTCAGGCGGGGACATCCTTGTGGTGCTTGGGTGTATTGTGACCTATTCCTCTGGGTTAAGAGATGGCGTGTTAGTGAATTCTGAAGAGGAGCTTCGGGACATGACGTAGGACAGGAAGTCCGAACTAGAATAAAATTCATTGTGCCTTTTACTTACTGCATTTAGTTCTTATTTGTGATATATCTATATAGCTTACATTTACCTGCGTAACTAATCGAGCTTACTAGTTAGCTTATCATATACCATTCTGCTATATCCATATAAAGATCCTACTTAAGTCATACACACTGACTTTTCATGGATGTTTTTCCATAATAGCAAAATTACTAAGAACGCAGTTGAAAAAAAAGGTAAGAAAAGGGGATTAGTGTGAAATAAGGATTCTTTAACCATATTGCACACTAATTCAAATCATACATCCATATAGAAATCAAATGATTTAACTTGCAACTACAAACCTAATTCTGATACACATTATGGAGATATACCCTTATATTTTTCCGTTAACCAATGTAATGAAGTGTGCGAAATGTTTTCTTGAAATAATGAAAAAAACATGACAGTAATTAAAGAAAGATTACAAGAGTAAAAGTTGGTTCATATTAAGAAACCTATGAAGAATTTGAACCTATTATAATTAATTATATGAATGAGAATGAAATATAATAGTTAGGCTTGTCTTAGGGACAAGAGAAATTATAACATAGTTTATAATTTAGAAAAGAGAACTTATTAATAAACCTTAGTCAAGAGAACTAAGTTAATAAGTAAACAACAAAAAGTTGTTATAATAGTGTAAGATAAGTCGTGTGAAAATCTAGATACATGCATTAGGTGTTGTATTGTAGACAGTAGGGAATTACTCCGTGTTAAAACTTGATTCGACCGAGGAGTTCGGATAAGACGATCTGTACGCTTATGTGGCATAACGATGTTTGTTCTATGTGATTGCATGGTGTAATGGTTTAGATTTCTGTACGTCGTTCGGCGTAGGACGAAAGTCGCATACGCTTCTGTGGTGTGACGACGGAGACCGTACGAGGAGGGTACTATGGAAAGTATCCTGAGATGTTGGGTACATCCACACTTATACCATGTTAGGTTAATCGACTGGGAATAGATGGGTATGACATAAGTGCAGAGCTTTGAGTGTTGTTAAACCTAATAACCTAATAAGTAAGAAAACATAACTAAATGGTATATGTTGGGTTATTTCAGAATGTATAATTTGTCCAGCCACCAGAACTTTTTGTTCTTACTCCCTCCTCATAACATACTCGTAGGTTAGGTTTATGGAAGAGATTTGGTAGCCTTTGGATACTAGTTAGTATTATTATTTCAATAAGGATATATTTGATTATTATACTTTATCCATTCCATTGGGAGACGTTTACCGAGCTCTGATATATTTATTGTCTCTGTCTTATCTGCAAGATACCAGACAAGCAAACTCGAACTTCGATACATTCGGATTTTTGAAAAAAAATAAATCTATCGATATTCAGGTTGTTACAAATGATCAATGTGAAAGTCCTAAAGATCGTAGAACATATACAAATACACAATATAATCATATAACATGCAAAGCATACATAAAAATGAATATTAAACATCAATCCTTCTACTCACATACAAGCAAAAAATCATCATGATAAATAAAATAAAATCTTGCTCTCAACAAGCTAACTAGCAAAAAAAAAACCATTAATATATCTTAAGTGACTCATGATGTGACTTAAATATCTCATATGAGGTTGAGCATCTCCAGAAAAAAATTAGGGCTAATTTGAGCAACTGAAAGAGAGGTGTTCACTATTGAAATAGCAAAAGATTACAATGGTTGATTTGATTTTTTTATAATTATTGTTAGATTGGGCACAAGTTTAAATTTTAGCCTCCGATAAAAAACCAAAACCTTGGTAGATGTTTTAATATATCATCTCAATCGATATATCGTCAAATATTGTTATAACCCAGATGATATATTCAAAATAATATTAATAGCGAGATTTGCTATTTCTTTTTGGGAGGATATCAAAATGAGAGCTCGGATGAGACATTGAGTAATATTTTTCAGATGTGAAATAGTGGATGCAGCAGTGCTAAGTGGGTCACGCCCAAATAGCTTATGATTGTCACTCTTCTAGATATTGACACACTTGTTACAGTTTCAGTGGCATATCAGAGATCTCATTCCATAGTTTGCAAAGCAGCCAAAGTGATGACATATTTGGCACCATCAATTTGAGTGATGGGCCAGTCCTATGTTGGTAGGGGATGTCCTTGGTATGTTTTCAAGATGCGTACCATGTCATGTGACACCCTAATATATCATCATTGTACGAAATTTAATCCCTAATATGAGGCTTTATAGTTTAGTTGTATAGCCTAGTATGATAGAAGTTAATAATGGTAACAATTACAACTAAGATTCATAAGTATTTATATTTAGACAATATTATTATATCACTAGATTTTGATATAAAATGGTAGGGTTATCGTAAAGGAAAAACCCGTTTGGGTTTATATGTGGCATGGTCTTACGAGGTATCTTTGATTGCAAGAGGTTTTAAAGGTTAAACAATTAATTCCCTATGATTTGTGTTTCCTATGCTGATTTAGTAGTCTAATTCGGGTGTTATTCTTTTAATCCTTAGGTTAGACTGATGTATTTGTCAGGTTAGCTTTAGAAGTTTTGGAGCTCAAGAGCATGTTGGAATCTAAGGGCAAGCTTCCATGTTTTCTGATCTTCTGTTATATTTATCCATAATTGTAAGGACTTGTTGTTATGTTCTCTAGATAAAGTCATGTTAATACTATGATATGTATGTATATAATAAATTAAGTTTTCGTTTGTAAAGGTTGTTGTGTATAATATATTATCCCCTATAATGGTGAGATTTCGCTTTATCTTCTCTTTCTCCCCCCTAATGATTTGGTTTTTTAGCACTTAGATGTTTGGCACGTGAATCCCATGGATGTATTAATGAGACCTTGGGTCGAAAAATCGGGTTGTTACACAGTACATACAAAATAGGAGCAACTTAATTGTTTAAGACCTAACTGAGGTGGACCCTCAATTACTATCCAGCATGCACTATGAAAATCCATTAGCCACTTAATACTTCCCTTTGGGTAGACATTTCCCATAACCATTTAACATATGCTCTTAGGCAGACTCTTTCCCAATCACTCAATGAACTAAATCTTCAAAGAAGTTAATTTCTTGACCGCTACAAATTTGTATGTGATGGCATAAGAGCATAATAACATATAGCAGTGAACGGAAACAAACAATTATACCTATAAACTGAACTTGCACCCTAGTCTTATTAAGATGATTTCAATATTGAATCAAAAATAGGGTATAACATATATAATATATATACATTTATGTTTATAAATTCCACCTTTTCCAATTCACCCTTTTTTGTGGTTTGCACAAAAAACATTTACATTTGATATATTCAATTATGAATACGTGTTGATTCAGAATAGAATCCAAACCTAATCAAATAATGGAATAACCAAATTTAAACCTTTTTAGGTTACAATCAAATGTTTACATGTAGGTGAATTACACAAAGTAAGAACAATAACAACACCCCTTTTTATTCTCAATCCAATACAAAAATCTAAATCCGTAAACATAAATAACAATAAATTTACAATTCAAACGTAAACATAAGATAGAGGATTTGAGGATTTTTAGTATATATGTTATCAGTTATCCAAATCCTCTTAGGCATATCTATCAACATAAAAATCTAATAAAAATATGAGTATGCCTAAGAATACGATATTCCACTCATAGATCTAATAAAGAATAGATAGGATTCTTGTTGTAGATCTAGATCTGTGCTCAAACTTTGTGATAAAAGTGCTCCAATCCTCCTAATATATATATGTAAGAAACATGTTTTAGAATCTTTTATATATATGTATATTCTAAATTCCAGAATTCATACTAAAACTATATGAATTAGAAAGAAGATAAGAATAAAGGTTAGAGGAATAGAAGAAATTCTCAACCCTTTTTCTGGAACTTAGTAATGGAAGACGGATAACATGGAGGCGGAGATAAGAGAATGGTTAGGGTTATATTGTGAGGTTAGAGGGCCTATATATAGTCGCTTAAGCGTAGGCCGTTAGATTATTTAAATATAATCTTAGCCATTTATTTATATAATCCCCTGAAAAAACTGTCCAAATAGATTCACAAAGCGTTTCCACCGCTAAACGGTCGACCCCAGCAGTCGACCGGGTGAGACGACCCGAATTCCCGTTCACACGGAAACAAGGTTATCTTTGGAATATAACACAGAAACATATAATAGCAGAACAGAATTAAATAAATACACCAGAATGAACAACAAAATATACTAGATAAAAGTAATCATCAGAGTTACACAGTATACAGGATCTTACTTAGTACAAATACAGTTCAGCTATACATAAATATCTACAGCGGAAATAAACAAAATATGTACAATAGGAGCTGAACAGCATAAAAAGAAATAAATGATAGAATCCATCTTCAGCTCCAGCTATCCAGAAAGAACCAGCTAAACCTGAATACAAGGCTGCCCGTGTAGAAAAAGGGGCACCCGAGTTTGAGAGTGAAACAAACTACGAGTCAGTCATGGGACTGGTATGAGAAATCTACTCAACACATATATAGTCTGGCTAATCACAGGACCACGCCACTTTCGTGGAATGGGTTTACTCCATTGGATTGCCAATGCTTTAAAACAAATCTTTCTTTTAAACATCGCTATGCTTTTTATAAAAATGAAGCCATTATAAGACTCAGTTCCCATCACACAATGCAACGCAAACCGGAGGATAGAGTTTTACCTTATAATGGCCAAAATATGATTGATACGAATAAAACAAAGGCATTTGATATTATTGCTAGTGTTTATATGTTTTGAAAACAATTTCAAATCATAACTATCAATCATAGACGGCATGGGTACCATATATCATGTCGCCATATATATATATATATACAATCAAAACCGCACGATGTCGTATTTGGAAATTGGATTTTCGTCATGAACCAAGGCAAAAGATAGTCCTTACCGAATTCGAGACTGCCTAGCCCGAGCCTCAGGAACAGCCACAACTGCCCCTTGAATCGTCAGGGCCGGTCCACCGATATGGATTATTATGCCTGAACAATACGTTTCCCCGCCCTTTGGGGCGTAAATGAGCCAACGAATGACTCCATCGGACCCGGATCGTCCGATCAAACCGAGGCGCCTCGCAACAGCAACAACCACATAGGTGAAAAGTATATAAATGTCAGGGCTGGTAGGTCACTGACACCACCCTAACTAGGAAGAAACGCATGCCCTCCCTGAGGTCCTTCTCCCGTTTTAGGTCCATACCGAGGTGTGAGGCTCGCGAATTCACGTTATACACAAAGCTACGCCACACAGGCGGTGCTTTGATCATCTCCACAAGACTTTGCTTTTCAACAGAAGCCCTGATCACTGCATCTTAGCATGCCACACAGGCAATTCATGCCATGCGACTGATGTCCATCGATATACAACCTCTGAGCTCGTACGTCTCAGAGAAGGGCGTTAAGCAAAAGAATAAATTCTCCGCCGCCAAACAGATGTATATTAACAGAAATCAATCAACACAGAATAAACTCCAATGTCAGACACACAGTCCATTTACAAGTCCGTTCTGGGTCTGAACGAAACCGGAGGCACTAAATACCTCGCAAACCCATCGATCGACACGTACGTCTGGACGATCACCACTCATTATCCGTATTTCGGGATGCCTCCCAATCAGGACCTCGGTTACCATCCAAACGAGGTGAAGATCTCCGGTCTTCGACCATCGTCTTCATCTTCGAATTTCAATCGTCGATCAATTATTTGAAATGAGAATTAACTCGGCTTTTTCAAATAATTCACGTATATTTAGAATTTCAAATCAATTTATTTAAATGGTTAAATTATTCGACAACACCAATATTGTTCCTTAATGTAATTTTCACACCAAAGACATTCAACCATCAAAAGCCACATAAATCAAGCAAATTCCGTTTATTTCCATTCCATATCGTTCATAATATTTTATGATGATTTATCGCTATTTTT
This sequence comes from Allium sativum, assembly GCA_030737875.1. Classification (NCBI taxonomy): domain Eukaryota; kingdom Viridiplantae; phylum Streptophyta; class Magnoliopsida; order Asparagales; family Amaryllidaceae; genus Allium; species Allium sativum. Next base: position 23,710 of record JASFAX010002541.1, read on the forward strand.
ATTTATTTTAAAATAGCCCATATATTCAAAACGACGCTTCGGGCCGTAAAGCGGCCGTGGCGCTGTTTTTCTTCAGATTTGATTTACACATATCTGAAAATCTAACCGTTGGATCTTCACAAAATTTACATCATTAGAAAGGTCTTTTCAAAACGAATCCAACGGTTCCAGTTTCGGGAAAATCCGACGGTCGGATCTCCTGTTACAATCGTTTGAAATTTCGATTTCAAAATACGAACTGCAGCGTCGTTATTCGATTAAATATAATTCTATTTATATTTATATATAAATAAAATCGATTCTGGCGCTGTTTTTCTTCAAATTTGAATTAAACATTCCAGACAATCTAACCGTTGGATTTTTACAAGGTTGGTGCCGTTGGAAAGATTATTCCAAGGCGAACCCGACGGTTGAGGTTTCGGGAAAATCCAATGGTTGGATTTCCCGTACTAGTTGTTTGAAAACACGGTTTCAAAACACGAACTGCACGGCTTCGTTTTAATTTTATTTATATTTATATAAATATAGTTCATTCAATGATTTCCATATCGTTTTAACTTCAAATATTTTTCTAACGCCTTAAATTTTGGAAAAATTTCGCCATAACCTCCCCTGCACCGGGAGCATCGGGAAATCGCAAATAGCTTTCCCGGTCCTTCTAATCTCAAAAAGAAAAGGAAAAAGCCAAGCGGCTAGCCAACAGGCTCAATATCATCACCCAAACAAATCAGTAAATGTGTACCTATTTGTCGGGCACAAAATTTTATTCCTCTTCTCTAGCCCCTTTGCTATAACCTGTTCAATGAATATTGCATGTACATATATATACAGTTCTTATCATTTATCAATTACTATTCGACTTCATATTTGATTTCTATTTGGTTTAAAAACTCCATTCATTCTAATGTTACATAAATAGGTGCAAATCATTTCATTAGCTAATTAATGAATATTTCAACTCATATATGTTTATTTTGAACAAGTGGCTATTTTTAACACTTCACATTTCAACGATTTATGCATACAATAAAAATGTGATTTTTATTGTAAAACAATTCATTTCAAAACACTATTTTTCTATATAGTTCATATAGGTGACAAAATAGGATTTTTATCATAAAACAATTTCTTTTTAAAACGAGATTATTTTACACAGTTCATATAGTCGATAAAAGGCGATTTTTATTATCAAACAATTTATTTCAAAATATGAATACCATTCAACACATGAATTTCTAAACAACGAATGAATATCAATTCAACACGTGAATGTTTTCTATAGTTTCTATATATAGATAAAAATGTGATTTTTATTATCGAACAATTTATTTCAAAATATGAATACCATTCAACACATGAATTTCTAAACAACGAATGAATATCAATTCAACACATGAATGTTTTCTATGGTTTCTATATATAGATAAAAATGTGATTTTCTTTATCAAACAATTTATTTCAAAATATGAATACCATTCAACACATGAATTTCTAATCAACGAATGAATATCAATTCAACACATGAATGTTTTCTATAGTTTCTATATATAGATAAAAATGTGATTTTCTTTATCGAACAATTTATTTCAAAATATGAATACCATTCAACACATGAATTTCTAATCAACGAATGAATATCAATTCAACACATGAATGTTTTCTATGGTTTCTATATATAGATAAAAATGTGATTTTCTTTATCGAACAATTTATTTCAAAATATGAATACCATTCAACACATGAATTTCTAATCAACGAATGAATATCAATTCAACACATGAATGTTTTCTATAGTTTCTATATATAGATAAAAATGTGATTTTCTTTATCGAACAATTTATTTCAAAATATGAATACCATTCAACACATGAATTTCTAAACAACGAATGAATATCAATTCAACACATGAATGTTTTCTATGGTTTCTATATATAGATAAAAATGTGATTTTCTTTATCAAACAATTTATTTCAAAATATGAATACCATTCAACACATGAATTTCTAATCAACGAATGAATATCAATTCAACACATGAATGTTTTCTATAGTTTCTATATATAGATAAAAATGTGATTTTCTTTATCGAACAATTTATTTCAAAATATGAATACCATTCAACACATGAATTTCTAAACAACGAATGAATATCAATTCAACACATGAATGTTTTCTATGGTTTCTATATATAGATAAAAATGTGATTTTCTTTATCGAACAATTTATTTCAAAATATGAATACCATTCAACACATGAATTTCTAATCAACGAATGAATATCAATTCAACACATGAATGTTTTCTATGGTTTCTATATATAGATAAAAATGTGATTTTCTTTATCAAACAATTTATTTCAAAATATGAATACCATTCAACACATGAATTTCTAATCAACGAATGAATATCAATTCAACACATGAATGTTTTCTATAGTTTCTATATATAGATAAAAATGTGATTTTCTTTATCGAACAATTTATTTCAAAATATGAATACCATTCAACACATGAATTTCTAAACAACGAATGAATATCAATTCAACACATGAATGTTTTCTATGGTTTCTATATATAGATAAAAATGTGATTTTCTTTATCGAACAATTTATTTCAAAATATGAATACCATTCAACACATGAATTTCTAAACAACGAATGAATATCAATTCAACACATGAATGTTTTCTATACAATGAATAAATATAGTTTAAGCATATGAAAATAATTCAAACACACAAATATTATTCAAAATTTCGGCAGCATAACGGCAGGGTAGTTAAACCGGGACCGTCCCTAGTACGGCTCCTCGCTCTACCTTAAAACCTCGCGGTTTTTGACAATGGGGATCATGCATCTAGTTCGCACGCAGGCGGCATGTATATATTTATTTCATTTCCACAAACTAATCCTATGTGGTTTCAAACAAATATTTCTCAACCACAAATGGGTATTTTTCAACCACAATCAACCAATATCAATCATAAACAATCCCAAACAATCATTCGCTATCAACCAATTTTCACAACAATTTCAACCAATAAATATCGTCCATGGTTTGTGGACGAGGGGCGTATATATATATATATAGATATTTATATATAGCTATTCACTTTCATTTCACACATATATAATATTTTTAAATCAGAAATCTCACCAATAGCTATCCAACTGCACGACACTTCCTTTATAGAAAACTTCGCCTATTTCCTTTTTTTTTGTCGCTGTCGCCCGTATTCTCTACATATGAAAAAAAAAATCGAATTTTTACTATGTTATTCAATATATAAAGATTGCATTTTGACTTCGCTATTAAATATATAAAGATTATATTTTTATTATTCTTAAGATGTAAAAATTATATTTTTATTGCTTTAAAAATACAAAAATCATGTCTTGCTCCTTCTACCTAATAAAAATCCCGTCTTTTCTCTTTTTAAAAATATGATCTTTATTTTTGCAAGTTCAAATCTTTTTCTACTAAAAGATTAAACCTTTTTCTATTTCAAAGTTTAAACCTTTTTTTCTATTTCAAAGTTTAAACCCTTTTTCTATTTTAAACCTTAAAATAAAATCAGTTTTTATTTTCTTTAAAAATCAGTTTTTAAAATTCTTTTTTTTAAAATTCAGTTTTAAACTTTTTATTAAAAATCAGTTTTTATTTTTAAAACAAAATCAGTTTTTACTTTTAAAACAAAATCAGTTTTTATTTTTAAAACAAAATCAGTTTTTACTTTTAAAACAAAATCAGTTTTTATTTTTTTATAAAATTCAGTTTTTAATCCTTTATAAAATTCAGTTTTTAATCCTTTATAAAATTCAGTTTTTAATCCTTTATAAAATTCAGTTTAAACAAACAAGAAAAAAAACTTACAGGGGGGGTTTCGCAGATCGACGGAGCTGGAGGTGGCGCTCGGGGTTTCGAACGGTGGTGGCAGCTTCTGGCTTCGAGGTGGCGGCTCGGGTTTCGAACGGTGGTGGCAGCTTCTGGCTTCGAGGTGGCGGCTCGGGTTTCGCTCGTGATGGAGGGAGGAGCGGGCGGAAGCGGGGATCCCTTCGACGAGGATGGCGGTCGGTCTCGAACTGGGCGGAGCGGTGGTGGGAGGTTGGTGGAGGCGGTCGTCGGCGATCGATTAGGTTTAGGGTTTTCTTCTTTTTTTTTATTTCGTTTCTGGTAAATGAATCGGGGGGGGGGGGGCAAGCAGAAGAAAAGGAGGGAAGAGTATATATTTTTTTTATTATTTAATTATTATATTTTGCAAAAAGGTTGACTTTTACATATGACCTCGAAACGAGGCCAACCGCCTGTCGTCCATAGCGTTTCACCCCCATTCTGAACACAATGGGATATGTATCGCAAGCTGATTCGATCGTTGCAATCAGTTTCCGTTGAATTTACATTCAAATCACTATATTGAATTTTAAACGCACATTTCAAATTACCGGGGTCACATACTAACTAGAAAAATTCCAGAAAAATATTTTCTAGCTTCGTATTGACGATACGGTCCTAACAAAACTAGTTTCGTCGAATTCTGAGACCGTTGGAAAAATGGCCAATTTCCAGTCGATTAAAATCAACTGAAACTGGTCAAACGCGTTTTCTTTTGCCACGCTCACATATTGATTCGAAAAATTATGAAATTTGAAACCTAGCAATAACTTGACATCCCGGACCCAACAAAAGTGGTTTCGTCGAAATCCGAGGTCGTTTGCAAAATGTCCATTTTTAAGGGCCTGAATTCCATAGCGACTATTCAGAATTTTCAACTGGACATATCTTTTGATTCCCGCTATCAAATTTCGATTGGTCGGATTCGTTAGAAAGATATTCACTAACAGATTTAAATATTTTTGGTTTCACTAAAATCCGGATTGTTTTGCACCCGGTATATTAAATTGAAGTTTGAAATCGAATTATCGAACTACCGCGCTATTTTCAATTCTATATATAATTATAATTAATTATATTCGTTTTCAATTGTCGATTCAAACTCAGTTTTCATCGCCATTATTTAAAATATTTATTTTAAATATTTAAAATCCATTATTTTAGCCAATTTAAAAATTTTAAATTGGTTCATATTTTCTGGGTCGTTACACCGGGGCGGTCGAACCCCTGGTCTCGGAATTGCCCAGTGAGCGTATGTAACACTGAGTTGTTTAATAATATAAATTGTTGCTTGATTTTCTTAATCTTATTCTATATACAAAGTATCTTATGTCCCTTGACCTTATCCTCATTTTGAATTTCAAATTCTCCCTCTTTAATTCAAATATAGGTTGGATATATATATTATCCATCTAATTATATATATACACACATGTATATTCTACGTTTTATTGTCCAAATTCATTTGTTCGAAACTTCTTCATGCATTGACCGTTTTTAACTTATTATATATGAAAATGATTCATAATTTCACCATGAATCCAAATAAAAGATCTTCGTAGCCAAATTCCTAAATCTGCAAAATCTCATTTTCTAGCCATATTGTTAAATTGCTTATTTTTATTTATTATTGATATCTATGTATTTTACGGAGTTGCAGACAATCCAGTTGTGGTATCATCCGATGAGGTTAATATGAATGAAGGGGACAATGATGATGGGGTGAATATGACTATGAACGGAAACTATATTGTTAATTATGAGGATGGAATACAAGTAAAAGTTGACGCTGAAGGAAACATTGTGGGGGTTGGTAATGTACCTAATCCCGATGGGATTGGATTGGAGGATTGTGGTGATGTGGGTGACAGTAACTCATTTACTCTGCTGATGATGAAGGGTGGAATGACCATGATAATACTTCTCAAGATCTGAATTTAATGGGAGACAAGACAATGGTGATTACTGATTCTGGGGAATGTTCCACAACTGGCAAAGGCAAAGGCAAAACGAAAGCTTAGAATTCTAGTGTCGTCATGCTTTGCCGAAGTGCTCGTAAGCTGCCTCATCCCTTGGAAGGTAGCGTCTTTGTCCCTGCATTACTTAACAATTTATCTCCTGATCAATTATATGATTTACCTCGTAATTCTGGTTTTATGTTAAATGCTGATGTAATTAGTCATATTTAAAATAAGGAATTAGACAGGGCTAACGTTTTGCAATGATTATTGTCTCATAGAATGTTAGAGGCCTACGAACTTGTGATAAGTGTCTTAGGGTCAAAAATTACCTTAAATCTATTAAGCCTGAGATTGTATTGCTATAAGAAACCAAACTTGAACACCCTGAAAACAAAGTTTTTAGATGCTTGGGTTGGAGGTATGTTCACGGGATGGAACAGTAACCTTTGGACATCGAAGCAAGAGATTAAACAAAGTTACTGTCTTAATGTTGCACTTCAATGTAAAAAAATCCAAGAATCTTTATTTCATTTCTAACGTATATGGACCAAATACCAGACTTGAAAGAAAGGTTCTTTGGAATGTGGGAATTGAATTTCATAAATTAATGTATGTTTCCTAGGTCATTGGCAGTGATTTTAATGCAACTAGATTCACCTTTGAGAGAAGCAATAGAAGGGACAATTATGCGGGGGACATTGATTATTTTAGTACCTTTGTGAATGAATGCAGTTTAATTGACCTACCACTGTCTAATAGATGTTACGCTTGCAGTGATGACAGATCTCCCCCAAATCTAGTTAAGCTTGATCGTTTTTTCATTAACCCCCGTTTTGAAGATTTACATCCTCTCACCTTTCAAAAAGGATTGTCCTCAATTATTTATGATCACTGTGCCATTGTTTTGGACACGGGGGAGTTGATTACAAAAAAGTGTTTTTTAGATTTGAAAAAATGTGGTGCTTGGAAGAAAATTTTGATGATATGTTACAAAGAAAATAGAATAGTTTTGGGGAGAATGGGGACGCTGCTAGCATCAACTGCAATAAGTTTAAAAGGTTAAGACAATTCTTGACAAAGTGGAACAAGGAAGTGTTCTACAACTTTAGCATTAAAAAGACAAGCTTTAGAAGGATATTCTGAAATTCAATATGTTGGAAGAGCAACGTAGTTTATCAGAGGAAGAGAAGGGATTGCTAATTCAAAAAGAGAAGGAACTTAATAAAGTAATGGATCAAGAGGAAATTTACTGGAAGCAAAGATCAAGATCTCAATTGCTTAAAGAAGGAGATAGGAACACTAGTTATTTTCATTGAGTTGCGAATGGCATAAGAAGAACTAACTTGATTAGTAGCATCTGGAAAGATGAAGAAGAGATTTGTGATCAATAGAAGTTAAGCGATGCTTTCACAGATTTTTATTAAGGATTTTTTGGAGAAAGGATTGACCATATAATTCCGACTAATTGAAAAAAACTTTACCCCACTAACACAAACTTGATGGAGATGAACAGTGCCTTTTCAGAGTAGGAAATTGTTGTCGCTCTTAATGAGATGCCTGGAGAAAAAGCACTTGGACCTGACGACTTTCCTAAATTTTTTCATTAAGAAATACTGGAATATGGTTAAAACAAATGTTATGCGATTGTTCGACGAATGTTATGATGGTACAATTAAGCTGGAGAAGTTAAGCTATGCCAATGTGGTTTTAATACCAAAGAAAGAAGGAAATTTATCAGCATTTGACTTTAGACCTATTAGCCTATTAAATAGTACCTTCAAGCTGATCACTAAAGTCCTGGCCAATAGATTAAAAAAGAAAATGGATGTGCTAATTGATAAATCTCAAACAGCCTTCATCCAAGGAAGATTCATTTTAGATGGGGTTGTATTGGTTTAGGAAGTCATTTTGCATTGCGACCGTTTGGATATTCCCTTTGCCATTATTAAGCTTGACTTCGCTAAGGCGTTTGACACAGTTGACTGGCGGTTCATGGTTGATGTTCTGAAAGCAAGAGGATTCCCCTAACGATGGACTAGGTGGATTGATATGACTTTATCATCAAGTAGATCTAATATTTGCATCAATGGAGTTGCTAGCAGCACCATTTTCTCCAAAAGGGGTTTGAGACAGGGGGACCCTCTTTCTCCACTCTTGTTCGATTTGGCGACGGACGTTTTCTCTCAAATTTGAAGATCGGCTGTAGCAATGGCATAATTAAAAGCTTTGAAAGCGAGCACGTGGTTGGGGGTATCAATTCTTTACATTATACTGATGATACCATAATTTTTAATTACTCTGAATGTAAATATATTGCTGCACTTAAATTTTTGCTATATGCTTTTGAGAGTTTATCATGTTTGAAAATTAATTTTCACAAGAGCAGTGTGTGCACTCTTGGTAGTAGTGAGGAGTTAAGAAAAAATTGTGTGTCGCTCTTCAATTGCAAGGAGGAAAAGTTCACACTTAACTATCTGGGCATGTGCATACGTCCAAAGAAGTTAACGAAGAAAGACTGGCAACATCTGTAACACCCCATGTCCATTAATGTCACTCACAAAGGGAATGCATCAATGTCCATGAAGCGTTATTGTTGTATAGAACAGATAAATTACAAGAATAAATAAATAAAACAACACAATGGAAGTTAAAACTTATTTTATAGCATCATAACTCAAAACAAGTTTACATAAGTAGTCTCCAAAACCATTACAACAGGATCACTAGCCTTTTCCAAAAACTTCAAAGTACATAAAGAAGCAAATACTTAAATAACATAAATGCATAAATCCCCACTGAGCATAAGCAAAGCCATAAAAATGAGAGGGTCCCAAGCGATACATCTACTCTCTTCAAGCAACTGAAAGAAATCGGCACTAAGCTGTAGTATTCCCTCCTTGCAAACCTGAAGGGGGGAAAGGAAGAAAAGAGGTGGAAAGAAAAGGGGGTCAGAGGCGAGTGCGGTAACTTTAACAATATAATTATCAAAATAACTAGGATAAGGCATAAGATGGAAAATAAGGAAATGACTGTGAACAATTGGGTATGACAGAACAAACAAGAAAATAAGATGAACAAAGATAACGTTAAAGGTGCCCCTAATCACAATAAGATAATTATTATACTGCACCACTACTAGTCACCCTAAAGGTTGATCCCGCCTACAGAACTTAATAATGATAATGGTAGTTTAGTGTACCCCTAGCTACCTCCATAGGTGTCGTCTGCCCATATCTCCACTAAGCGTACCCTCTACCCCCATTCGATCGACTCCCTAACTCGTAGATACCCGTGATGGCCCCACAGTGGGGTGTATCACTCCCCAAAGTGGCAACCCGATACAACCAAAAATGCATGGCTTATATCTACACGATGCAGCAACGTCTTACCTACCAGCCTGGGCCCACACATGCATATGAACCTGTTGGACTTGCGTTGCCACCGCTGACCCGTTTTGGCCTCTTACGGTCAAGCCCAGTATGCGTGTCCCGTCCTCGACTTGGGTCGAGGCCACAAAGATACTTATGGGTTACTGGTTGAAATGGGCCCTCATTACTTGACACAAGCTATCCACCTAAGCTTGGTCCCCTCTAGTACATCCCACTTAACCCTCTTCTTATTCATGTTTTCTTACATGTTTCAATCTTGGTTAAGTGCATCTAATCGTATTTCAAATGCCACCCAAGGCACCCACTTAATTCCACATGCCACCCAAGGCACCCACATAACCCCCTCATGTCCCACTACATGTTTATCTGGTTAAGTGTTTCTTAATTCATTAAGACCATAACCTTGTAAAGACCTCCCATATTAGACTGGCATTTGTGGCAGCTGGATTTGCCGGTGGGTCCGAGAAGTCTTACACCACAAACGAGCATAACCTCGTGTCTTTACGATTGTTACACATTTAATTCATGCCCTTGACCTCTCACATTAGACTGGCATTTGTGGAAGCTGGATTTGCCGGGCAGGTCCGGGAAGTCTTACACCACAAAAGAGTTTATCCTCGTGTCTTAGGCAATTAATTACACATAATTAATTATCCCCAATTTGAATTAATTTCCCTATTCAAATTGTCAATCAATTCCAAATATACTTATGTCCATAATTGACTCAATTATGTCCATAAATGCCATTCTTCCAAATAACGTCTTAAATTAGAATAAATTAATTATATGCCTTTTTAAGGCAAATATGCCAATTCCCAATATTAAATCTTTTAATATTATCCCATTGCCCCCACGTTGTACGTTTGTTCGTTTAACATGAAATATACGTTAGACTCGAATAGTCTAACTTATGGAATAAAGAGAAAACATCACATCATGCATAAAATAAAAACTAGATCTAAACATAAGGGGTGAACTTGCATGTGTGAATATGGTTTTTCATCTAAAACTTGCATAGGCCAAAGTCACAAACTTGCATAAACTATGGATGTCATAGATCTAATCATAAGCAATAGTCACAAACTTACATTACATGATTCATACTCCAACATATATATACTTGCATATGTGATTTATGCAACATAAACTATGGTGTAAACTTGCATCTAACTCACCCATGTCATAGCCTAACTTTTAGATCCAATTTACACAGAAAATAGATGTCATGAAACATGTAAGGTTGTATATGATTCTCACAAACTTGCGTATGATTCATATCTAAATTAACATCTAAACTTGCATACATACATATGACTTAACATATGAATTAGTTCCTCAAACATAACCAAACTTAGCATATGAAGCATCATTATGAATTAATTGTACATAAACCAACAATTAACATAGATTTACAGCATAGATAATAACATCATAGATTTACAACATAGATAATAACATCATAGGTTTACAACATAGATAATAACATAACGGTCAATGATTCACAACATAACCATATAATCCAAATCATATCTCAACCCAATTAAATTGTTAATTATCTTATTAAAGAAATCGTACTCACAACTCAAAGAAGGTCTTGAGTTCTGGAATCTGAGTTCTGAAATTGATTTAGCTCGCCTTTGTAGTTGATTCGTTATTGTTTAGATTTGAGTTGAATAGATTTGAGTTGATTAGCTTCGTTTTTCCCCTAGTTGAAGGCGGCTACTCTAGGTTACAAGATGACAGCATGACGGCCATGATTCCAATTTTTTTTTTGATTCTAGGGTTTGAGTCTACACATGTTTATATAGAATTTCAATTTAATTATAGCCGTCGGATGATCTTAGGGTTAATCAAAACCATTCAGTCGGGATAGGGTGACACCTCAGCCCTAATGACTCAGCAAGGAGTCAGAAAGGACTCAGCAATCAGCCACAATATGGATCAGATTACACTAGAAAGCTGTGCAGGCTTTCTACTCGGCCTGGGCGCACTTGGCAGATGCGCCAATGCAATTTTTTTACTGGCGCACTTCCCAAGTGCACCAGTGCATCTATATTTTTTTCTTCTGGTTTTTTCGCCTAACTTCGTTTGTCCGTATCTCCTTCATCAGGTATTGGTTTTACACAAACTTGGACTCTATCTCAACCAGAATTCCGAGACGAATACAATGGCGCAACCCGTTTCCCTTAATTCTCACGTCTGCGATTAATTATTCTTGAATTTAGTTAATTCGGTTATTCAAAAATTCGGGGTGTTACAACATCTCATTGAGAAAGTTGATGTCAGACTTGCTAGATGAAAAGGAAACTCTCTCTTAAGAGCGGGAAGGCTGGTTATGGTGAATTTGGTGCTCTCTTCATTGCCTTTATACTGGCTATCATTTTTCGAATGACCTGGATGGGTTATTGATAAAATTGATGTGCTTAGACGAAATTTCATTTGGACTGGTGATAAAGAAACCAAGAAGCTCAGTTGTCTTGTAAATTGGGATCAAGTTTGCAAATCAAAAGATCAGGGAGGATTGGGTGTGCTTAAATTGAAAAATATGAACTCTTCTCTTATTTGCAAATGGTTGTGGGCAATGATAAGTGATAAAAATACTTTCTAGAAAGAATGGATAGTCAATACTTATTATGATGGTAGATTTGACTGGAATCTTGATTCATCACACTGCTCTTTTTTCTAGAAAGGAGTTATGAACAACTTGCATTGGATCAAAATGGGTGCAAAAATTGCGGTGCGAAGAGGAGTCAATATTTCTTTTCGGTATGATTGTTGGCTACTTCCTATACCTTTGAAGGATGAATTTGAGGACTTGTTTGAAATCGCTTATAGCAGATTATCTACTGTTGGTGAAATGTACAATTCGGAAGTTGTCAGTTTTAAATGGAGATTAACATTTTGTAGAATTGTAACGAGGAATGCTCTCTATCACTATGTCAACTGTTCAAGATACTTGAAAATATTGTTTGAAGTGAGGAAGACGATGAATTTGTTTGGCAATTAGAAGAGGATAAAAATGTTTTTCGGGTTGGCATTCTATATAAAAGAATCAACTTTGCTAGAAGACAATGGACGTGTTTTTATGATATGTGGAGTTTTCAACTATTCCTATGAAAGTACGGATACATATGTGGATTTTAATGCATGGGAGGTTGAACACCATCATCTCATTGCGTAAAAAGGCTTGGCTTTACCAGATGGTTGTGTTTTTTTATGAAGCTAAGGAAGATTACATTCATCTATTCTAGCATTGTGATTTTGCATTCTATATGTGGACGAAATGTATGGTGTATCTTCATATGGATCTTGCATCAAAGATCAATTTAATTTTTGGCATTACACGTTCCCTTCTATTGAAAACATGCCCAATAGACGCTTGTTTGTTTTGTTAAATTTTGCTTATACCTGGATGTTATGGCATGAACGCAACTGTAGAAAATTCAAGTCCTTAAGACGTATGGCTTATAAAATCATTTTCATCATCCTCAAATATGTTTTCATGTGGGCAGGCAAAGACACTTTCAGATATGTCGACATTATAGCAGCTAGAGTTCATGACAGAAGACGCAATGGAGACTAGTTTGCAGCTGCAGTGCTGGAAGGATTAACAGTGCTGCCATACTTTTGTGTTCTTTTGCTAGTAGTATGTACTATGTCTTTGCTTTTGTTCTTTTTGGGCGCACTGTTGTATTTTCATTCTGGGGTTTTTGTTGGTTCGTGTAATTATTATGTACATATACATATGTAACTCTGTATTTGAAGTATGATATATATGAAGGCGTGAATCAGACGATTCACTACCTTTTGCTTTTCAAAAAGATATCTATGTATTTTACGGGGTGTTACATTTTCCTCCCCTTAAAATAGATTTCTTCCCGAAATCTATTGAAAAGGAAGAAAAACACAACTCGCTCTAAACATTCATGTTATACATCCAATTATTTTTAAATCATCTATAAGTATCCATGACTCGCAGTGATTACGAACTGCAGACCCACTAAAGTGAGCTCTATCCTAACATGTAGGTGTAATAATTGATGCAATATATATGTAAACAACCTAAATATGTGTATAATTCTATATGAGTGTGTTGTGCAATGGTGTTGCATCCATTTTCCTAACATCCAATCTAGCAATCACGATGTATCCATAAACGTAAATTTGAGGAAAAATAACCTGAGAAAGGCTCTGGGTGAGTCTGTTTCATCTTATCCTCTGTTTCCCATGTGCTTTCCATAGGATCATTTCCGCATTGTACTCGGACGAGGTGAACGGTTTTGTTGCGGAGTCCCTTGGTTTCGTGCTCTACAATCCTTGTAGTGGCACGGGGCACCTTGGAGTCCAACTCGAGTTTTTCTATGTCCCTAATTTCATCAAGCTCGAGCCTGATAGCAGAATCGTGAAGGCATTTTCTTAGATGAGATACATGAAAAAAAATATGGATTCTCGATAGGTGCTCGGGGAGATCCACCTGATAGGCCAAAGATCCTATCTTCTCGAAGACACGAAAAGTCCCAATAAATCTGGGAGCCAACTTCCCAGTCTTTCCAAACCGAACCGTTTTCTTAAGAGTGGATACTTTTACGAACACCAAGTCTCCAACATTAAACTCAAGTTCCCTCCTTCTTTCATCAACATTCCATTTCTGACGTTCTTGAGATGCCTTCATTCTCTGCCTAATTGAAGATATTTTTTTTGTGGAATCACGGACGAAGTCTGGTCCAAGTAGAACCTTATCGGTAGTTTTCCACCAAAAAGTTAGCGATTTGCATGGCCTTCCGTAAAATGCTTCAAAAGGGGACATACCTATCGTCGTTTGAAAACTGTTGTTATAGGTGAACTCTACGAGCGGTAGGTGCTGCTTCCAAACTCCTCCTAAGTCGATGATGCAAGTTCTGAGCAAGTCTTCCAAGATCTTGTTTACTCTTTTTGTCTCTCCATTGGTCTTCAGGTGATAGGCTATGCTCAAGTTGAGGGTCATTCCCAAGGTTGCTTGTAGGCTTCTCCAAAATTCACTCGTGAGCAAGGTGTCTCTATCACTCACAATGCTCAATGGCATACCATGTAATCTGACTATTTCTTTGATGTATAGTTGGGCTAACGAGGCTGCAGTCCTTGTCATCTTGACTGGTATAAAATGGGCATTTTTGGTCAACCGATCTACAACAACCCAAATGGCCTCATTACCCCTTTGGCTTATAGTGTGTCCATCTACAAAGTCCATGGAAATATGTTCCCACTTCCACGTGGGGATCTCTAGAGGTAGTAATAGCCCTCCGTGATTCCATTACTCTGCTTTCACTTTTTGGCATGTCAAATACTTGGCTACGGCTCGGCTACATCTTTCTTCATTCCTTGCCAATGGAGATTCCTCTTCATATCCTTGTATATTTTATCACCACCAGGGTGCATGGTCATTCTTGACTTATGGAACTTGTTTAGAACTTATTTCTTCAACTCTTCATCCTTAGGAATGTAAAGCCATCCATCCTAAAGTAAACTCCCATCATCGCTAATCAAATATCTAACCTAATGGGGAAAGGTCTCATTTTTTCCCACTTTCTCCTTTACGATTCTTAGCTTTTCGTCAAGGTCTTATATACCTTGAATCCTCTCTTTTAGAGTAGGTCTAATAACCATAGTTACAAGAAAACCATTAGAAGTGGTTGGTGAGGGTTACAAAATAAATTAGAAGGAATTTTAATTGTTTCCACTCTAAGATCACATTCAAAGTCGCATGTTTCCTACTTAACGCATCTGCCACAACATTCCCTTTTCCTAGGGAATACTGAATCATGAAATCAAATGAGGCATATATTCCATTCACCATTGTTGTCTCAAATTTACGTCACAATGAGAAAATAAATACTTTAGGGATTTATGGTAGGTAAAAAGTTCAAATTTCTCCTCTAAAATACAATGCCTCCACATCTTAAGAGCGAACACTACTGTGGCTAACTCAAGGTCATGAACTGGGTATCTCTTCTCTGGATCCTTGAGTTTTCTACTAGCGTAAACAACTACTCTTCCTTCTTGCATAAGGACCACTCCTAAACTGGTCCCATACGCATCAGTGTAAATTGTAAATAATTTTGAACCATTGCGTATAATTAGGACTGGTGCACTAGTTAATACTTCCTTTAATTTCTTGAAGGCTATATCACATTTGTTACTCCAAGAAAACACTAAATTCTACCTTATTAGTTGGTTTAAAGAAGTAACAATCTTGGCAAAGTCTTTGATGAATTTACGATAATAACCGGCCAATCCAAGGAAGCTTCTCACTTTTTTAGCATTTCGAGGTATTCTCCATTCCTTGATTACCTTGATATTTGCAAGTTCTACGACCAAGCCTTCATTTGACACTATATGTCCTAAAAACCTTACCCTTCCCTCCAGAATTGGTACTTCGAGAATTTTACTTTTACTTGGTTCTTTCTTAATATCCCTAAAACTTATCTTAAGTGATCCTCATTCTCTTTATGATCTTTTGAAAATATAAGTATATCATCCATGAAGACTACCACAATCATATTTAGAATGCCCCTAAATACTCTACTCATAAGGTCAACAAAGAAGGCGGGTGCATTCGTTAGTCCGAACAGTATAACTTCCCACTGGAACAATCCATCTGGCGTCCTAAACGCAGTTTTATCCTTTCTATCCTCCTTAATTTTTAACTAGTGAAATCCGGTAGAAAGGTCTAACTGGAAAAATATTCGTCCTCCTCCCAAGTGGTCAAAATGGTCATCGATTCTAGGTAAGGGGTACCTATTCTTTTTGGCCAACTTATCAAGTTCCCTGTAATCCACACAAAGTCTTAAAGATCCGTCCGCTTTGGTGGCAAACACAACAGTTGCTCCCCATTCTAAGGTAGTTGGTCGAATGAAACCTTTTTGTAATAATTCTGAAATCTTCTTATCCAGCTCCGTTCTTTCCTTAGTCTCCATATGCCTCAAGGGTAGTGTTATAGGTCTAGCATCATTCTCTAGGTCAATACGAAAAGATATTTCTCTATGGGGTGGAAGTCCCATAACTTCCTCAAAGACATCCAAGAACTCACATACTATAGGGACCAAAGGTGCTCCTTCAGAACTAGGAGATAAGGAATATAACAAGGCTTTATCCTTGTTCCTAACATTACAAGGGATACTCAAACTATGTCCTCCTTGGCTCCTAAGACAAACGATTCTTGTAAAAACCCGTAACTTCCCCGTAAAGGAAAGTGTCGGATAGTTCGAGAACAAGCCACAACAGAACGCATACAAAAGAACATTTCACTGTATATCACAACAATGCATCAGATTACAAGAATATACAGAGTATGAAACAATATTACACAGAAATATCAGAGATTTAAATTACATTTAAATACATCGCAGTGGAAATTAATACAATACACAACTAGAAGAGATATACGGATACAAAGCTTTCCGTATATCGTTCCAGCTGTAAACCAGGATCCTATGAATATAAATCTGCAAAACCAAAACTACTAGTTGCCCGTGTCAAAATAGGGGCACCCAGAGTTTAGGTTAAAACAATAAACTCCAGGTCAGTCATGTGACTGGTGTGAGAACTAAAGCAGTTATTAATCTTTATTTATAAAGTTCGGTAAATCAAGGGACCACGCCGTATAACACAGAACGGGTTTCCTCCCAAGAATACCAGTGCATGAAACAAACAGCGCAATGTTAAATAAAGAAAAATGAAGTTGTTATAAGACCCAGGTCCTATCACACAATGCAACGCAAGCCGGGGGATATGGTTTTCCCTTATAACAGCCAAAGAATGCTTGATACGTTTGAAACAAATCATTTGATACTATAATAAGTGCATAGTGTATAAAACAACTTCAAATCATAAGTATCAATCATAGGCGGCATGGGTACCATATATCATGTCGACGTACTAGGTTTTACAAATAAAACCGCAAAGGTCACGTATTTGGAAATTGGGTTATCATTTATGGTATGAACCGAGGCTAGGGGCAAGATCCTCACCGATTCGAGACAATCTAGCCCATATCTCAGGCAAGCGCGCAGGCAAGCCTTGGATCGTCAGGGTCGGTCCACCGATGTGGATTATTATGCCTGAACACTACGTTTCTCCGCCCTTTGGGGCATAAGCCTGGCCCGTCAGCCGACCAGAAGCATCGGCCGAAACCGATATCACGAGGCGCCTCGCTTTTCAGCAAGTAATAATAAGCAACATCCACATGAGTCAAACTCGTCAGCCAGTTCAAGCACTGACGCCACTCCTAACTAGAAAGAAACGCATGTCCTCCCTGATGTCCGTCTCCCGTTTTTAGTTCATACCGGGTGTGATACTCGCGAATCAACGTTACACAAAGCTACGCCACACAAGGCCGTGCTTTGATCATCAACCACAAGACTTTGCTTTTCAACAAAAGCCTTGATCCATGCAACTCAGCATGCCACATTGTCAGTCCATACTGTACCACTGATTTCTGCCAATATATAACCTCTAGGCTCGTACGTCTCAGAGAAGGGTGTATAGCAAGAGAATAAATTCTCTGCCACCAAACAGATATATATTTAGCAGAGATCACCAATACAGTATAAAGGAATACAACGTCAGACACACTATCCATTTACAAGTCCGTTCTGGGTCTGAACGAAACCGGAGGCACTTTCCTCGCATATCCATCCATCTCCAAGTACGTCTGGACGACCACCAACTATTTCCATCCTCTTGGGTGTACAGCCCAATCAGGATCGTCGGTAATTATCCAAACGATGTGAAGACTTCCGGTCTTCAACCACCGTCTTCATCTTCGACATATCGTCGAATCGGTTATTCAGAATGGGTATAAACCTGGTCTTTCCGAATAACTCGCGTATATTTTAAATAAGTGTTACACAAACACAACATACGCCTCATTCCAATTCATCAGTCACTAACCGTAAATTAATCAAGAGAATAATTCCCCAAATATTAACCCCGAAGGCCGAAACCAACATCAGATCAATATCCAGAAAACCATTCTGCTTAGCTAACCGGCAGTTAGTTTCTAGATTTCACATTCATAGGGAAAGGTTCCCATTAATTTTATCAAAGATAAATCCTTTAAATTTATTCTTTAATCTATCCTTTTGAATTTCGATTCAACTAGTCGGGATTAACGAAACTTACCGAAGTAATCATTTGTTTTAATTTCTCAATCCCAACCTATTTATCCCATGAAGTAAAACTGGTAATACTTCATATCTAACACCACGGTGTTATCGGTAAATTCAATTACCATTTCACGTTCAAATCTAATTAAAGATTTAACTATCGCCTGGAGTAAAACTGGTGATACTCCATTCTCGGTCATTTCAATCTAATTAAAGATTCATCAAAACTCCACTTAGTTTTAATCGTTAACTGGGTTAAAGAATCCGTGTCATTTAAAACACGGTTCACGATAAACCCAAAGTCACATTCCATTAATTATCGGGTTAAAGAACGAGTGTTATTTAAAACACTGTTCACGATAAACCCAAAAATCAATATCAATTCAATTCCAACTAAATATTATTTAATCGGTACACTTCATTAAATCTAAATAAAAAGATTTAATCTTTTCTCAACTGGGTTTAAGAACAGTGTTAATGAAGACACCCTTCACGACAAACCCAAATCATATTTGATATTCAATACAAGGCTCTGAATAGAAAATATATCGGCTTATATTCAATATCAAATTCTACGATTAACAAATGTCGTATTGGAAATAACGATATAAATATATATCTTTCAAATTTCCATAACAACATCCGTATAATCACGAATTCCAACATCGAAATATTCCGAAGACAATTTCGATTCAAATCCACTCCAATGCAATCATTGGAAATTTTGGTTATTTTTAAAACCCTTTTCAAATTCAATTTATTTATTTAAAAATAAATAGAATTATAATCCTAGTTCAAAACTAGTTCATTTCGATAAAAATCTATTTTTATCTTTTCAAATATGGAGTTTTTCATCCCAAATCTTCACAAATCATTTCTTATGATTTTATACAAATTATTATTATTTTTAATAATTTTATCAAGGCCCGTACAGTCGATTTCCATCAATGGCCATCGAACTGCACTTACAGCGACCTTTTTCAAATTTGATTTGGACGTAACTCCAAATCCAACCGTTAGATTTCAAATTTCTAATATTCGTTAGAAAGCTCTTTTCGATACGAACCCAACGGTTCCGGTTTTAGGAGAATCCGACGGTCGGATCTCCCGTAATGTCCGTTTGAAATTAATGGTCGAAATTCACGAACTGTCGCGGCGCGGCGCGGCGCGTTTTATTCAGGCCATTATATTATATATATAATATATATAAATATATTTCGTCGATTTCTATTTAAAACGAATTATATAAATAGTTTTAAATTCGTTTCAAAAGCAATTTCAACTTCCATTTCAATTCAAATCAAAATCGAATTCTTCTTTATAAATTCGTTTTAAAATTCACTTCTATTCAATTCAAATTTCAATTCAATTTCAATTCATTTCAATTTGTTTCCAATTCAATTCGATTCGAATTCGTTTCGTTTGCTATTCAATTGAAATCAAATTCGTTTTCCATTTCAATTCGAATTCATTATATATTCAATTCATTTCGAAATCGTTTTATATTCAATTCATTTCGAAATCGTTATATATTCAATTCATTTCGATTTCGTTTCAAAATATGCGTTTTCGAAATCACTTTTCAATATGCATTTTAAAATGAATAAAATCGATATAAATATCGATCACGTCAAAATGGCGTCAATCTAACCAACACGGCTTCATATATTTCTATTTTCAAATATTCTATTCAACAAATGAATATTTATTTTTGTCAACACACGACTAATCTCAACGAATGAGTACTGTCCACGTGTGACAATTTTTTGTTAAATTATTTCGTTCAACACATGACTAATCTCAACGGATGAGTACAGTCAACACATGAACCTTTATTTTATATTGATAAAGATGCAAATTTTACAATTAAAATATTTCGTTCAACACATGACTAATCTCAACGAATGAGTACAGTCAACACATGAACTTTTATGTTATAATATTCTTTATTTTCTAAATTGGAATGAGGCCCAATCAATCACCATATAAAATTAATTATATGGATTTTCATACAACACATGTATATAATAGCATTGAAAAATAATCAACCATCAACCAAAGTGCACTACACTGTATAAGCATCAAATATAGATATCTAACGCTTATAACAGCCTGTCAATCAATCGATCGACATATTTAATCAATCAGGATGAGTGAACTTCAAATTTCATCCCAACACCCGTGTGCGGTTTCAAACAATCAAACGCATATTTTATTTGTGCAGTTGGGCGATGTGTAAAATTTATCGTCCCAATCAATGTCATTCAAATAGGTGTACATAAACAAACCGTCCGGTTTGTAAATGAATGTTTATTTATTCACATTCACGTTAAAAATTATATTTTAACGATAAAACATTTTATTTCAACACATGAATTTCTATTCAGTTCATTCTTTCAATAAAATGATATTTTATTTTTCTAACATATTTTAGAAAATTTCGGCGGCATAACGGGACGAGGCCTAGCCTTATCCCCGGTCTAGTGAAGGCCCACGCCATTCACACATCAATCAAATCAATTTCATTTCACCAAACAATTCAATTCAGACCAAATAATCTAACCAACTACACAGCCAAACAATTTAACAAACAAGTCATCCATGGTCTGTGGATGACGGGTGTCGGGTGCTACTAAACACCGTCTGCATCCTAGTATATATATATATATATATATATATATAAGTAGAAATTTAAATTAAAGAGTGAGAAATTCTCACCAATAGCCATCCAACTTCACGGCACTTCTTTTAGAGAAATCTTCTTCATTCTCGCCTTTTTATCATCTTCGTTGCTGTAGCCACTACATACGTAAAAATTGAATTTTTACTTCGTTATTCAATATATAAAAATCACATTTTTACTTCGATGTTCAATATATAAAAATCACATTTTTACTTCGATGTTCAATATATAAAAATCATATTTTTACTAATGTAAAAATTCCATCTTTTCTAATGTAAAAATTCTAACTTGATTAGATAAAGATCCCGCCTTTCTACCGATAAAAATTTCGTCTTTCCTATACTAAAAATCAATTCTTTCTTGATTCAAAAATCTAAGCTTTTATAGTTTACAAACTGATTTTAAAAATATATCCTTAACAACAAAAAAACTGATTTAAACACATATATTTTTTAACCTATAAAACTCAGATTTTAATTAAAATATAAATATAAGAATTAAAACTTACATTGCGAGAGAAGGGGGGGATATTTCCGTTCGTCGACCGAAGGGGGGGGAAGCTACTTGCCGGCGCTCAGGTGGAGGAGGTGCTCGCGCGGTGGCCTTTTGGGTGGGCTATTTGGGATCGAAGAGCAGAGAGAGGGAAGGGGAAAAAAAAATGGGGGTGACGGCCTAGGGAGGCGCGACGACCAGAGGGAGGGGGACCTAGATCGGGGCGGCGATGGGTGAGGCGCGCGGAGGCATCGCGGCAGGAAGGTGGCTCCATCGATGCGATTTGTTTTTTTTTCTTC
>JASFAX010002542.1:0-45549 GCA_030737875.1 Allium sativum
AGTTATTCTTTATCTAACTTCAAAAGACAACAGCTTCTAGTGCAATAAGATTAAGTGTTCGCAATTATATTAACGCAGTGTACGGTGAAATCGCGTTCCACTTTTATTTCCCTCCAACTTATTTTAGGCCGCCAAAATTTCTCTTTCCTTTTCGCTTCCCCCTTTAGGTTTCTCATCTTCACCCTATTCGCACCTATTTTAATCTCGGTCCTCTTCTGCCGCTTTCTTCCTCAAGCTATTATTCAATCTCCGTTCTTCAACCTCAATTCTTCCCCAAGTTCAACGACTTGAATTGCAATTCGTTCCCAAAGTTTCTGAAATTCCATTCTTCAATTCTTCCCGAAGTTCCCAAAGTTCAACGACCTAAATTGCGATTTTATCCGAAGCTCGATGCGATCCCAACAATCTAAAGGCCTCCAGAAGCGCAAGTTGATCCGAACGCAATTCTTCAAGCTCGATTTGATCCGAAATTCAATGACCTTAAGGTCGCTAGAAGCGCGATTTGATCTGGAGTTCAAATTTTCAAGCGCTAGGATTGGGTATAATTTTCTGAACCTTTTGAACCTGCGCAATCTTACAGTCATTTTTTGTTTACCGATGATTGTTCAATTTTATTCTTCAAGTACAAATCCTAATTTACTTGCTAGTTTCTGTTTTAGTGATTTATGATGTTAGAATGAAATACTAGCGCTAAAATTAGAGTTTAGGAAGAATGTATACTTCGTTAGAATGAAATACTATTGTCATTTGTAAACCATATTTTTATAATAATCATCTACCGTAAGAATGAAATACTAGAGTTAAAATTAGTACTTAAAGCATTTTTAATTCATAGTTAAGTTGAAGCATGTTAATGATCAGGTACCCGTATTAGATGTGCCTAGATTATATTATTAATGAAGAGTGTATTTAAGGATTATGATGTGAAATATTAACCCAATGGTCTAATGTCATCAAAATGGGTTCATTAATTGAATTAGTTACTTTAGTACACATTTTTTTTGGATTTGGTTAAGATGAACAAACTATAAAAAAATTGGAATACTAAATAATATTATAACATACTTTTGTTCCCAATGGTCGTAATGTTAGCCTCTAGGCATCTAGAGACTAGAGTGATATATTTTGGATGTCTTAAGTTGCTTGAGTACATTATGGACCTTATTTATAATTCCTACCTTGTACATGAGCATGCCTATTGGTATTCGTTCATGCCTTTGCACTGGTCCATGCTTGTTGTTTCCGATACCTTTTAAAATTTGAAAATAAAACAATAAACTGAGGAAATATCGAGTTCAAATAAATTTTAGTTGTTTCCGATACCTTTTGAAATTTGAAAATAAAACAATAAACTGAGGAAATATCGAGTTCAAATAAATTTTAATTTTTGCACTGATGGGGTTTTTATTGCTTGGTGAAGTAGTTTCAAATCCCCTGCTAGCTAAAATGTCAACAAAAACAAAGATATACATTTAATTGTGTTTCTCTAATATTGAAGAAATGATGAAGCTGAGTTGTTTGGTGATACATTTCAATGTATTGCTTTGTCTAATGTGTTGCACTGTCCGATCATAACTAGATAACCTGGCCTGAGAGGTATTGGCCTAAGGGATGTACCGTGTACATTTCAAGGGGGTCTATTTTGTAAAACATAAAACCAGTTTGGTTAATTAGTCTAAATATATGAACTTGCATTTACGGGATTTTAGGGCGATCTTGTATAACAGGCTTGTGCAAAATTAATAAGGATCATAGTATTTTTATGGAAAAAGGTTTAATTCTTAAAAAATTGACAATAATTATAAAAATCAACCAATCTACTTTTACTTTGTCGTCATATGCTTGTACTCGTGTATAATCCTAAAATAATAAATATATTTCTTCTTAATTTGTTTCTGTCATGTAGTAGAGGGCCATGCTTGCTTGTACATGTAATATCAGTTTATAATGTAGTGTGCTTTCATTTTGATATTTCTAAATTATTTGCAAAATAGTACTTTGGAAATATAAATAAATAGAATGCTGAGTTATGGTATTTAAGTAGTTTTTGTGGCCAAGTGTGTGTAATATGGTTTGTTTTTTGTTTTGTAAGATAATATGTTTATTTTCTAATTTTTTAGTATGGCTTGTTGATTTTGCCTGAATTTATTAAGGAAGCATGTTTAGTAATGGTGTCAGCTAGCTAATACACAAATCCACTAGAGAGCATTATTTAGATTATTCAAATGTGCTTTTTGTTTTTTAGCTATTCAAATGATGCATGTTTATATGTCTGTGTATAAAGTACCACATTCCATTGGTCACAGTTGAAAGAAATTAGTAAATATTATGACTAAACCATATTAGTATGTATGTTTGTTCCACTCAAAGGGTCTAATTATTGTACGTGTGTAATGTTATATCAAATGGGAAGAAATAAATTAATGTAGGCATGAAAAACAAAAATAAACTTGAATATTAATTATTTGGTAGTCAGTTCAATTTAATTATTTGTAAGTTCTGCCCAAACAGTTAACTGAAGTGGTTTAATCTTTCTATTTCATCAATGGTGAAGTATGATTCATGTTTTTTCAATATAGGCGATAATTAACCATAGTTGTGTGATCAGGTGAATAGTTGAGATGGAAACTTACAAATGAGTGTAGGGTGAAATTTATTTTTCACAACAGTAAACAGGGTTAACGGAAACTCTTTACTGTTCAGTAAAATTTCAAGTGCTATTGTGTCTTTCTAATTGGACAAAATTATTGGCTTTTGACTAGAGCAAGGGCTTTAGCCCCTGCTAGACAGACATGAGTCGCCTAATCATATGAAAATGATGCATGAAATGTTTGATTTTTATGACTAATTCTATGATAATTAATCATAGTTATTTAATTGTTCCAACTGATTACAAATAGATGCAATGTCTATATTCAATAACAATAGTTGTATGGTGGACAAAAACTTTATATGAGATTTAAGCACGTTGGAAAAAACAGAATTTAAAATGTGTAATTTTTTTTGAAATATGTATAGATCACAACTCAGGACGTTTGAATCAAACAATATTTTATAGTTTGATTGTGTCTAAATAAACCATGGAAGAATACACCAAAGATATAATATAACACACACAAACCCCCCACATCCACACACATACCCAAAATCTATCTGGGAAAAAAAATAGAGCGAAACTAGACGTTTATAAGCGAGTCTATGCATTTTATGTACACAAATAAACACACATAAAATATTTTAGGTTAGCAAAAATACTTCAAGTTACCATTTACTTTGTTGTAATAGGAAATATAATAGCGAAGGTGGAATTAAACGGGCTTGTATTACAATCACATGGTGATAAAACAAATATCGGTCGATCGTTGCCAAGTTACAATTGCGCTTGTGACAATTTTTTGTATTTTTGATTTATTATCATTTTTTTCCCTCACTGCAAGTATATATAATATTCCTTACGCAATAATTAGGAAGGAGATAATATACTTACAAAAAAATAATTACAGTGCAAGTTTGAATGGTATTTGAGGCAACACAAACCATCAAGAGTATTTTTTATTGTTAGCGTTGCTCTATTAATATATTATAATTTTGAGCAAACTGAGGCGACTCATGTGGGTAGTAATCCATATGCCGTGCCTCTTTGTTTCAATGTGAATTTGCTTGAGCGAACATCATCCATAGCGCTCATATACTTACCAACACGTAATTTTACCAAATCAGAAGGGAAATATTTAAAAGTTGATTCTTTTGACATTTTTCCAGTTCATGTTCATGTTTCGGACAGAAGCTTCAGATTTATCTTTTTGTCGTTCTACATATAACATCCGTATGGAGGAAACAATGCTGAGATATATCACTGCAACACAGATAATTAACTGACTAATTTTTTTATAGGCAAGATCCAGGATTTGTATTATTTTTGGACTGGCCTTTGGGTTAAACCAGCCCTGATTCTATTTACCCTGTAACCCTACAACTGGTTTTGATATTGGACCAACTGCTCAAAGGGCTAAGGTACGATTGTTCGAAGTTTATTCATATATGTAACTAAGTCTAACCTAAACATGCGCGTGTACAACCAATGTATAAAGAAGTAATGTGCTATTTTTAGGCTAACATTTTACTTTAAAATGGACTGATCCTCATTCCTCACAAAGAACTTGGCAAGGAAAGGCATTTGTTCGCAAAGAGAAAAAAATAGCTCTGTGCATTCATTTTCTATTTGAAATAATCAAAAGAAAAATGTCCTCAAAGTCGACAATTGAAGAAGCACATGTGCTGATGTTCCCGTTCCATGCTCAGGGCCACCTCCCATGTTGGACCTGGCATAGCTCCTCTCCACCTTCGTCCTTTACGTTATGTCCTCGGAACCAACTTCTATAACTTCCCTGTACATGCACCACACAGTCTCCAACATTTACCTAATCTCAGGTTTCTCAAACTAGTTGATAGTGACCACCAAGAAAATGTTCCCAAATCATTCATTGATATGATCGATGAGGAAGAATCTAGAGGAGTAAAATGCAAGGACTAGAATTAAAGATTGCTAGGATCGGTCCAAGGATGGCCCCTAGTTACATATGTCATAGTAGATGGCTCTGTTCTGTCTGCTTTAGACGTACGCGAAGATATGGGCATTCCTATTTTTATTCTTCGTACTAGCAGCCTTGCAGTGTTTGGGCTACCACAACGTTCCTCAACTTATTGATAGCAATGAGTTCCCCTTTCTTCAAGGTAATAGCCATTTTATTAGGTGCAACATATGGTCACAACTATCCCTGTGTGTTATTTTTCCTAAAACTTATTAGGCTGTTATGCATTGTTTGTACAAATAACATGTGTATATACAATCTACTTATGGTTCCTAAGGCCAATGTAATTAGGTGGAGCGCTGATTTTTATCTGTTTGTACAATTTATTTTCCTCATATATCATTCTGTTAACAGACCTATTATCCTTGTTTCAAAATTAATTGAGCAGTCTATGTTATAAGTATATAACAGCAAGTCATGCATGGTTGAATAGCTATTTTTGTATAATCAACTTTCTAGAGCTAGATTTATTCAGCAAAAAATTCCTTTTTTCCTCATCATAATATCACCAGCAAAAATAAATTTGCTTTTCCACACATGAATACTAACATTAGGCATTTCTTTCATGCAGGCACATGAGTTTGCAACTGTTGGAAGATAACTTGTGCATTTCATGCTATTTGTATCGCTAAAAAAATTTTGCAAGTAAGAATATTTTAAAAATACACTAGTATTGTTAGGCTTAATTTGGCCCAATATTGATTTTATGTTCATTACTTATTTTGGGACATAGAAACTACTTTGCTACTAAATATTTTCTAGCACCTGGAGTTTCATGGCTACTCTGGATTCGAACTCACAACATATAAAGTGTGACTCCATCTTGTGATCTAAATAGATCTAGATTTCATGAAAACTGAGTTTAACGACGGCCGTTAACCTTTCATAATTAATCGTGTTTTGATTCAACGAATAGAAACCTGATTTGATTATTGGTATGGCTATTTAACAATACTGGATTAAGAAAACCGTAAACTTGCAGAATGCTTACCATCTAAATTAACGTGTAATATTCTTGTGCTTAAGTTACCAGTAGCAAAGTAGAAAGGAATAAATAGAAAAAGAAAAGTGTAACCCTGAAGGCCGCAGTAAAAAGGCTGGATATTTATAAAAGACTTTCCCTGACAATAGTTGGATGGCTCCTCCATCTGAGTATGAGTTGCTTCAAGTAAATCACTGTTCTGATCCTTGGAGGGTCCTTATAATATGTATGTTAATGAAACACAAGGACGTCAGGTAACCATATCTATTGAACTTGTTATGCTGCTAAATTCTTTTCCGCACTTATATGTCATGAAAACTCAATATGCTTATTGTTTGCTCTTTATGATCTGAACAAAAATCTCAACACTATACAATTTCATTTAATAAATAAAGACATATAATTAGATTTAGAATTGTTATGCATGGCAATCAACTATTTAAAGGGAATTTTGAATTATGATGGCTCGTATACTTTTCGTGAAAATATATAAATCTTATTGAAAGCTTAGAAGACAAGGAGGGATAAGGAAATTGATATGTAAACAAAAGAAAAACATTAAAAGATTAATCGTAGTTTGAAACATATATTTATTAGTATGGCCATATCATGGGCTATATAAATTTCAGTTTTGTTACGATGTTTTGTCCAAAATTCTCAATTAAGTTCTGTTACAATTTGTTATGCTTGTTCTTAGGGGAATTCAAAGAAACTAAATTTTTATGATATTTTTATTTTCTTATTTTTACTAAGAGTTTATTTTTTTTTATTGTCAGATAGGGGTGATTATATGTATTGGAAAGTGGAAAGTGCATGGATACACTTTAGCATGTTGCAGTATTGCTAAGGTGAGTACCAAGTAGTATTTTTTTTCTTTTTGCTGGCTTAAATATATGAAACCACCTTAATTTACTCCACTAAGAGACATGCAGTATATCTCAAGTGGAGTGCAAAGCCGTGAAGACTAGCATGTGTACTAGTAAGGTGAGTTCCACTTTTTTTTGTGTTTTTTACAAGGCTTAAATACAGAAAAATGCCTTAATTAACTTCTGATTTTGCTAATACTGTAGCGCATAATCTTTATAGACCTCCATTTTGGGATCTTTCATGTTTAAGTAAAAGAAAATTTGTACCGTTAATTATTAAGAATGTTTTCTTATTTCTATTATTTACAGTGCTCTTTAAAATAGTTCAATAATTCGATGAACAGATGCACTAAATATAAAATCAGGAGCAGTGGAATCCCTTAAACTTGATTTTTACTGTTTTGTCATCTGCTGGTCTAGTAATTAATTACCTGCAATTTTGCAAAACCATAATTTAGAACCTTTGCCTGATGGTGACTTCTGATAATAATACAGTTCCAGATTGTGTTGCCTCTTGGGTGCAAAAACTAAATTATGATTTTTTGCTCTCAGTTAAACTAAGTCGATAACATTTCCTCCTGCACTTGGCTTTCTGTTCCTGAACTAGCCTATGATATTTGTGTAGTATCTACATTCAATTTCAGGATTAGAGCATAGAGCCATTGGGTTTGGCGCTGCATCTATGGAATAGAGCTTGTATCAGCACAATATAATAGTAATATAGTAATAAATTTATAAATTAATTATTTAAATATTAACTATAATAATAATCCTTGCATGTTTGGATTTTATGACTAATAAACGCATGTTTTTTTCTGACAAGTATTGTATGATGCTTTAGGTTTACGCTATGCAATATTGTTATATGTATGATACTGGACACCATTCTTGACATGTATAAGTTTTAGTAAATTTTATTTAAAATATATATGAGTATTTAGATATGTTTATAATTTGACAATCAGTTTTAGGCTTTTAGCCAAATTTATAACTTTGTTAAAATGTGCTATATTCATTTAATGATAACTTTTGAATCGTGGGTCAAAATTTGATTATCTTTTACTTTTTGGAAAGCTTAAATCAGAAGCTATAACTTCTGTTTGAGATGTTTTGCAAAAATTTTGACGTTTTCTTGACTAAAATGGCTCATTTTTGGGACTGACCTGTTGCTATATTCATTTAATGATAACTTTTGAAGCCTCTTAGCGTATGTTTTTTATGTTACCTTGGCTCTATTTTTGGTTTGGAGTTGTTCTTAGGGTAGCTAAATTCCTTCGCTCCCCGACGACCCAGTTTTTTGCAATGTCAATGTTATGGTTTGCTGTGCTTGAGTGAACTGTCTTAATGCAACGGCCATGTCAGCTTTCTGGCCATGTGTTAAGAAAGGTGATGGTATTGGCTATCTCGCGATATCAGGCTGCAGTTTTAGTTAGGTTTGTGCCTGTGTTTGTTTCATCTTGTCTTGAATCAACTATGTTGTAATTTGATGCTTTTGATAGTGCAAATATGTTGCTGCTTGTACACAAAAAAAAAGTGCTTTTAAATGTGTTTAGAATCATAACTAGACAATTCTGACACATGTTGATGTATCATTAATCTTTTGTACTAAAATAAAACCATGAGGAAAAGAAAAATAAACAATCTGTGGCTAATGTAGAAGATAAAAGCTAAGATCATGAAATGTAGTTTATGCATAAATCATTATTCATACAAGAAACAATTTTTTTTTAATATTTCAGGTAAAATGTATGAAGCTAACAACATTTGTGTCAGGTGAACCTACATTATCTTACCTGAACCCAGAGCTCACTGGAGAAAGACTGTTAGTTGGAGCTAAGTTTGCTTTTGCTGGAATTGGAGGAATTCTAAATGACACTGGAATACAATTTGTAAGTGTTTTTTTTCTTCTTCTTTTGTTCCAATTAAAGGGAATAGATACTGCATTTTTACAGTTTCATTGCATACATTTTTTAATAGAGGTTGGAATCTGTGGATACAGGGTTTTTATTTGTTACTTATGTCTTTTAATAAGCATGTCCCAACATTAATAATTGTTCGTAACGCTGAATTTCCTTCTAATGATTTTTTTGCTATATTCACGTCAATATTTTCTGGATCAGCAGGCAATTACAATACTTTGAGCAATATCAGCAAATGGTGAGCGCTTTAATTGGACCAAAGCAAGCACGGACGCTGGTTAACAAAGCATTAGTTCTGATAACTCTTGGAGGCAATGATTTTGTTAACAATTACTACTTGGTTCCATAATTTGCTAGATCTCGAGAATTTTCATTACCAGGTTATGTTGTGTATATCATCTCCGAGTACAGGAAGATACTTGCAGTATATTTCTTTGTTTACTTCTAGCCATTATATTTA
Organism: Allium sativum; assembly: GCA_030737875.1. NCBI lineage: Eukaryota > Viridiplantae > Streptophyta > Magnoliopsida > Asparagales > Amaryllidaceae > Allium > Allium sativum. The sequence goes on from JASFAX010002542.1 coordinate 8,820, forward strand.
TAGTAATAAATTTATAAACTTATTTTATAAAAATTTAACTAAGTTATATAAAAATAAATATATAATAATATTATAATATAACATTATAATAATAGTAATACAATAATAATAATAAATTTATAAACTATTATTATAAATATTTAACTAATAATATAATAATAAGATTATGAATATTACATGTTCTCTATTTTGAAATCTTTGTTAAATTATTAGAAAAGTTGACTAATCTAATATTTTATAAAAATTAACCAAGTAAACCAAGTTATACAATATAATATAATAATAGTAGTGATACAATAATAATAAATTTATGAAGTAATATTATAAATATTTAACTAATAATATAATAATAGTAATATTATGAATATTGCATGTTATTTATTATGAAACCTTTGTTAAATTGTTATAAAAGTTGACTAAGTTTAATAAAAATCATCTACTTTTTTTATAAAAATTAACTAAGTTGACTAAGTTATAAAATTAATTGAGTTTATAAAGTTAACCAAATTTATAATAATAATAATAATAATAATAATAATAATAATAATAATAATAAAGTAACTAAGTTTAAAATAAGTAACTAAGTTAATTAAGTTTTCAAATAATTAAATAAACAACTATCTTCTTAAATTAAATAAGTTTATAAAATTTAGTTAAGTTTTATGAAAATTAATAGGCTTATAACAAGAGACATCTAAAAGTATTTAAAGTATTTCAAAACAAAATCAAGTTTATATAATTAGGTCACATACACACACTTATATTTATAATTGCTAATTGTTGAATTTTTTTTCATAGGTACTTACCCATCTATGGTACATACAAATGACAACATGGTGTAATATATTAAGGATTTGAAGTTCTTTTGAAGCAACATTTTTTTTATTTGCATACTTGATGCTCATTTGTAGTATGATCTTTATCACATGTACCATTTACACTTTTAATGTAATGTTCATTAAATATTATAACATACAATGTATTATTTTATATGGAAGTTGAATAGTCAGTTAATTTTGGTTTAATGTGATTTACATGATTTGTGAAATCATATATTATGTTTATGTAAATATGTCGATTATAGTGTGATAATGGATACGTATATGGTGCAAAAAATGATTTGTAATAGCATGAACCTAATGGTTTCAACAACGTTTCAGAAACGTTGTTACAGGAAACAAGAGCGTTATATGCCCGTTGTAGTCTGCAAGTCAATCATTTAAATAGGCCATGAACATGATTTTTTATAGCATTGAAAAGGGTCTATAAAAAGTACTTAGTGTACACATTAAAATATGTCGGTCTTGTCTTTTCTGCTTTATTCATCATTGTAAAATCACCAAAGTAAAGTGAGAAATTTCCACTTAGATGGTTATGTGAAAGATCCAGAATTTGAAGTGAAGTAAGACATGACAACTCTCTAGGAATTTGACCAACGAAATTATTTGATCTTAAATTTAGGACCCGAAATGACCGTAATGTTCCTTCTATCCATGGTGGTATCTTTCCGTGTAGAATATTTTCACTAAGATCAAGAAAACTTAAAGACATGCAATATTTCAAAGAGGACGGAATTACACCATTAAGTTTATTTTTGCTCAATTGCAGTGATTCAAGAGAAGGATGAAACAAGAATAAGTTGGGTATGGTACCCGAAAAGTGATTGTTTGATAAATTAACAACTTGTAGTTGTGATGTTAGCCCTCCAGAAAAAGGGAACATTCTGATAGAGGACTTATGGGAGAGATCAAGTATCATAAGGGAGCTTTGATTACTAAAGAATATTAGACCATGCAATATGTTGTTTGACAAATCTACAAAATTCAGGTAGTTAAGGTTAATGGACTTAGGTAATTCCCCTCGAAAGTGGTTATTTGTCAAATTCAGGTCATACAAGTTTGTCAAGTTGAACAGTGAATGAGGTATCTCTCCACTCAAGTGATTCGTTGACGCATCGGATGTTTTTAGTTTCTCAAGATTTCCTATGGAATCTGGAATTTTTCCTTCTATACTATTGCACTGTAAATATAAATGAGTTAATTTGGAAATATTTCTGATACTACGAGGAATCCGACCTCCTATATTTTGCGCTCCAAATGCAAATAAGTTAACTTAGAAAGTTTTCCGATAGTGCAGGGAATCTGTCCTCCTATGTTGTTGTTACGCAGAGATAAAGCAGTTAACCTAGAAAGAATTCCTATACTATGAGGAATCTCCCCAGAAATGTTGTTTGATGATATAATCAACGTCTTGAGCTGGTTGTAGTTTCCCAGTGTTTTTGGCAGACTTCCATGAATCTTATTTGCTGAAAGGCCTAGATGCGTTATATGCGTTAGGTTCCATAAGGTTTTGGAGATGGAGGCGCACATATTATTATGTGCTAAGTCCAATTCTTCTAACAATGGAAGCTTGTCTAAATGGAGAAGAACTTTCCCGTCTAAGCAATTTCGGGCTAAATTCAGAACTTTTAGCTTACTAACTTGTCCAGGAAGAAGAGGGAGCCCCCCATAAAGCCCACATTTTTAAGTGTTAAACGCTCAAGACTGCTTACATTATTAAACAACCAACCAGCAATGACTGAATCTAGTTTGTTGTAATCCAAATTAAAGGTTCGAAGGAATGTAAAATTATTTAATGGAGGCGCTGTCATAGGAATGCTAGACAATCCACGGAATTTGAGTGAAACAGTGGAAATGTACGGACAGGGGCGGAGCCACAGTGTGGCTGGCCTGGGCAAGTGCCCCCCCACCCCAGAAAATTTACCAAAGATTTAAAAAAAAAGAACAATAGTCAACATTACAGTAACAAAAGGAAAGGAGGGAAAAAGATGGCAATGATGAGAATCTTCGGCATAGCAATGGCGACCATCTTTCTTGTACAAGCAAAAGCAGCAATAAATCATACAGTCGGAGCACCATACGGTGGTTGGGACCTTTACACAATTCTTCCTACCTCGGCTTCTACCCGGCCCAAACATTTACTAAAGGAGACAACTTGGGTACGATTTCAGTACCAGTTTGTTATTTTGCATATACAGTCACATTTCCATTGCTACTATTCTTCTTTTTATAGGTAACAATAACGGTGATGAATCCAGCATTTTTATTCAAATAACATTTTGCGTCTTCCTTTTGATTGTAGTTTTCAGTCAATGTATTCTTTGAGTCACTGGTGGAAAGAAAATTTCGGGGGCTGCCGCCCCCGAACCCCCACTTAATGTCTTGCCCCCCCCCCCAAATAAACTTTCTGCCTCCGCCACTGTGTACGTAAGTTAGATAATGTCATCAAACCAATCAACAACAGTGGATAAGTTTACATAGTTCATATGAAGATAGGTTAAAGAAGTCAATCTTGAAAGCTAGTGAAGGTGATCAACTCGTAAACGAAGCATGAAGTCCATGTTTAGTACTTTCAAATTGGGTAGATTTCCTAGTTGGGGAGGAATGGTTCCTCCAAATCCAGAAGAAGATAGACCCGAATACTCTAAACGAGTTAGGGACCCAATAAACATTGGAATGGACGAGTCGAAGTAGATGTCGCTCAAGTTCAAGTAAGTAAGATGCTTTAAATTAACAAGCGAAGGATTTAACTTACTTCCAGCTTCGTCAAAATATGTGATGGGCTGATCATATCAACGATGTAGGTCCAAACCGACGACATGTCCTATTGTGTTGTGGCAAGTGACACATTGCCAATTACAACAATTTCCTCCTCTCCAAGAAGAGAAACAGTCACTGGAACCACATATGTCGTTTTCAATTTCAAGAAGCGCTCGTCTTTCCTCCTCAATGCAAAGACTTGAGGATGGATGCATGTGTAATAAGAGGAGAATGAGAGAAAGCATGGTAACTTTTGTAAACATTGTGTTGGATGGTGTAATATTAATTCTTAGAAGGCGAAGTATATATAGCCAGTACTCGGAATGCACTTGTTCGTGGTACTACAAAAGGAATCAATTGTTAGCCACATCTTGAATTTTTCGAATCTGTAACAGTCAACAGTTTCATAAAATATCACATGGAAACCGTTGGTTATAATTTAATGACCAGTGAAAATTAAAAGAGTAACATGTGTGAAGTTGATAGACGGACAGTGCAGCATGATAGAAAGGAGGAAGCGACATTATTAGTTATTACGTATAGAGAAGCTGATATGGTAGAAAACATTTTATATTATTATAGTCTTAATATATCCTGTTGTTCACCTACATGTGAATATTATCTCACTATTTCGAGTTTCATATTCGATTTCGAATATAAATATACAAACACTTTTACTTATCCAAAGTCTTATTTCGATTCAAAATTCTATTAACTAATTATTCTTCAAATTAGTTAATTCTATTCAATAATTAACAATCTGATTTTTGTTTCATTTACTCCACTTTTGTTCATATTTATTATATAACTCAAGTCTGGATTTTTCTAATGGAAATATAACTTTTATTTGATTAAAATTCTTATATTAATTTAAATAAACCATTATGGTTTTATAATGGTTAAAGCGCTGTTTTTCTAGAAATTATTTATAGTCAAGGGGTAAGAAAATCGAACCCTCATTGGCCTAGTATATCAAGTCCTGTATATTAATTAGGGCCTAGTACATTAATTGTGTACAACCTCGAAAATAGACTACCGAAAGGTATGAGATTACCATCAACCCCCAGATATTCTTCTCTCTCGTATTCTCCATTCCCCGATCTACTTGTCTTAAGTTATCGGTTGTCCAGGAGTCGACCTGCGGGTAGGCCACAGTTCCTTCCAGACATAGTGAATATGTATATGTAGGACACTCGGGGTCATCCATGAGCTATAAACGCTTGCGATCGAATCCGTGATGGTTTGTTGGCTCGGTGGAAACTATACAGGAGTATCACCAATCATATCCAATCCCGCTGATTTTGACACAACTCAAAACCTATAAGACGAAATCCATATTTTTCTCTTCCTTTAAAAACCTATTATTCAACCGGTCCTGATGATTCTTGTTTAATAGAATTCCGACTTAAATTGAGTTCTATATACTCAATTCTAGTTCGAAACGTCAAATTACGAACTACCGCGTTGCGGCGAGTTCGTTTTAAATTATACTTAAATATAAACGTTTGAACTTCGTTTATAAAATAATTCCACTCCGTTTATTAAATATAAATTAAACCTGTTTTCAAAATCTAACTTAAATTTCCAATTTTCCAAATTTAACTTAAATTTCTCGATTATCCTAAATCATCGATTTATTTCGTAACTTAGTTACAAATTTATTTACAATTCAATCCTATATATTATATTCCAAATCGTTTGGAGATAAATTATTTTATAAAATTATTAAAAATCGTATTCTAATTATAAATTCTTTGGATTTATTTCAATCTAATTTATATTCCGAATTCCGAAATAAAATCATTCGCTCATTTTCCAAACGTTTTCCAATTCACTTTTAAATTCGTACTTGAATTTAAACTTCTAAATTATCTAATGATAATTTATTTCACCAGATTTATAAACATTGTTTATAAATTCAACTTCCTTGTTATAGATATTAAAAAAAGTTTCATTTCAAAATCTATTTAAAACTCAATTCATTTTATATTCTGAATTCCAGAATAAAAACCGTTGTTACCTTTTCGAAATGATTTCAAATTATGTTTTTAAATTCATACTTGAATTTAAAATTACAAATTATCTCTTGATAATTAATTCACTACATTTATAAACATCGTTTGTAAATTTACTTGTTTTATATATTCAAACAAGTTCCAATTCAAAAATCTATTTAAAAACCAAAAATCTTATCCTGTTTAGATAAATTTATTTTATAATTTCGGCATAATCTAATTTAATTATCCAATTAAATTTACATTTCTAATATCGGAATAGATTTCATCGTTTTCTATCTAAAACGATTCCCAATTCCCATTTTAAATTCACCTTTGAATTTAAACTCTCTAATTACCCGATGATAATTATCCATTTCATTTATAAACATCGTTTATAAATTCATTTCAATTCCCCGCATTATCCAATGAAATTTATTCCATTTTATTTGTAAACATCTTTTATAAATTCACTACTTGTTTTTATTATTCAAAACAAGTTAATATTTCTTAGCCCGTTCGAAATTCAATTCCTATTTTTAAAAAATAGATTTCCCCTTTTAAATCTCAAAATCCGTTTTCACGATATTTATATAAATCAACAATTAGGCCCAGTGATATTCAATCATTCAAAACACCCAGTTATAAATAATAGGTTTTCTAACACATCATATATGATAATATATATGAAAACTAACAAATAATAATATTTTTGAGGAATCCAGTTGGATCCCTCCAACCTATTCTCCTGCATCCACAGATGTTAGCCAACATAAATAATACCCATCCTGCTTTGAATCAGGATATCGCGGTATAGAAGGTCATCCACTATAACATAATGTAGGGCACATAGGGTCCCGCTAATGATACTGCAGGCATCAGCTAATGGTACTGCGGGAAATATCCAACCACCAAGCCTAAATAACTAATATATATATATATATATATAATAGCCACAAAAATATTTAAATGCATCCAAACAACCAGCATATAACATTATTTAAATAAAACCCAGAGAGTATGTTTACTCACAGTGATTTTTCGTAGAAATAATGGTTGATTTTGATTAAATTAAGCAGATGTTTAATTTAACCAAAAATCTCTGTTGTCTCTAAATCATTTCCAATATAATTCCATTTTATAGCCTTTGTCAATATGATTTTGACGCAAATAGAATTTCAAAAATCAGATATCATACGAACGGATACACTTTTTAAAAGATATGACATATTTTATATAATCTAAATATTATTTACTTAATTGATTTAAAATTTCTAATTACCTTCTTTCCCAATTTGAAACTCAGACCACACCCAATATATGTTCTTCAATCCAATCTCCCAACCATATCAATCCCGACTAAAATCAACAGACTCCGTCATTACCATTGCATTCCTCGTCTTCCCCTCTACCTTGCCATCTCCACCTCTCCTAAATAAATAATCAAACACGCAACACTGCCCTCCTCAAAAAAAAAATTAGTCAACATTATCATACCAGAAACGAGCTCCATCAAGACAACACCCCCAAAAAAAGAACGAACTCTTTTGAAACCAAATAACCCCAAAACTCCATCACAAATCCCTGAGCTATAAACAAATCCACGCACCTCGTTCGATATTGAACCTCAAAACAGAATGCCCATCACCAGACTTCGCTCCATCGCCTTTTCCAAACCCTCTTATCGTCGTTGACTATCAAATCCGAACCCAGCCTTCAATTGCGAGCTCGAGATGGAAATTGTTGCGATAAAAATCAAAGCTTTATTTGGAACCCAAAATCTTCATATGCCAACCTTAACAAGCCATCGAGCTTGGTCTTGCATTGACTAATGGTTGCTCACGAATCCGCAACTATGAATTTGAACTCGGATTTGATCTCTTATATATATATATATATGTATATGTATATATACATATATATATATCGAAGCTTTCGATTTTACAGTAGAAGAAATAAAGTGAGGCACCATGGTTTTTAATATGAATGAGGAACGAAGGAAGTATACATGGTTGTTTGATTTTGGATCCTAAAATGATTTGCTTCAAAGATTCAGGGGATTCGACATTTTTTTTCTCTTTGGATCTGAAGATTTGGTTTTATTTATTTATTTAGAAATGAAGGGGAAGCCAGTGTCTGTTTATATAAAGGAAGAATACTTCGGCATGAAGGAATTGGCCTGAGGATGGGCACAAGGTAACTGGTCGAAGTAAAGAAAATAGGGTGGCTCAAGTACTCGGTATTAATTTGATTCGATTTTTGAGGTGATTTCATACCTATCTACGGAGTAAAAATTAAAATATCTTGTGGTACCAAGCTCCTATTTAAAAGCGACAACTGTCATTTCTAAGGTTATAACATTATTCTGAACACACTGAAATAGGTATCGAGGCCTCATTTGATCGTATGGAGAAGATATCAATTTAAACCGATATAATATAAATTAAATTCAAAACAATTAATTTCCTTGATAATAAATAATTATTATTGTCGTTTGAATTCAAATAGAATTTTGATTAATTATATGAATCGTTTTGATTCAATTTTATTTTCGAATTGAATTATTTCAGATTCTCGTGTTAGGATGATTATATATATTTGAAATAAATCGTATTTCGATTATTAAATCGATAACTCAATATAAAATATATAAAATAAATTGACCAAATATTCGGGTCATTACAGTTTCTCTTCCAAACCGTTCTCAAAATTCTCAGATTTAAACTTCTTATGCTTATCTTTCTTGATTCGAATTTTTTGATTCAACTTTTGGGATTTAAATCTTTTCATCCTCCTTTCTCTTCATCAAAAACCAATTCACTTAAATGGTATTGATTTAGCTGTACAAAAGTTGAGTGCTGGGGTTGAACAAAATCATATCGTTCTTTCAGGTATTCCGATTGTTAAGTTCATTTTCTTCTTACAAAAGGAGGCTCCAGTGAAAAAGAAGCTTGTCGTGGTTGTTGCAAAAAAGAAGCCTATAATGGGTGTTGCAAAAAAGAAACCCAAGTAAAGTGACTCTTTTTACTGAAAGCGATTCTGATGTAGATGACGTAAAGTGCACACTTTCCTGAGCTTGACGCTGCAAAATTTTTACGTGAAGCCAATTAATAATAAGTGTTATCTATGTAGAAAAATGGTTGCTACCAGGAAAAATAAACCTACTCTCGTAGCATTATACAAGGAAGGGTCAAGTGATGGTAGCTCTTCAAAAAGTGATTCTAATGGAGATTATAAGGTGTACAAATATCACCTTTTGGTAAACCATTTTAATGTCCATTATGTTTGATTTGTTTAGGATGCAATAGTTGCTGCACTAAAAATATTTGTTCTTACGTTTACTGTGTTTAATTTGAAAATCAAGAATCTTAATTGTTTAGTCTTTTGTATGTAGAAAATGGTTGCAGCCAAGGCAATCTCCTGCAATTTCAAAGAAGATAGAATCTAGTGACAACAACGCTTAAGAAAGTGATTTTGATGAAGAAGATAAGATATATTCATCTTTCAGTTTTGTTGACCATTTAGGTATCGATCAATTAGGATCTAATTTTTTAGTTTGCATTTTGTTGTTGCTTCTAAAAGATGACAACTCTTTCGTACCATTAATTTTTTGAGTTCTATGTATTTAGTTTGCAATATAGAAAGCTCCCATCACCAAGAAACCGACAATTGTTGCAAAGAAGGTTGAATCGAGTGATAGTTCTTGTGAAAGTGATTTGGATGAGAAGGAAAAGGTAATTCTTTAGTTTTGTGTTCTTGTACTAAACTGGCATTGCAATGGGATTTATTAATGAGTTGTAGAACACTTTTATAATCTCATGTTATATTGCATGCATCATTTGTGATAAGAATATGTAATGTACTTTATTCATATTAAGTGTCTCATTGCATATAATGACTTTGCAACAGGTAGATTGATTGGGTTGTACATACCAAAGATATATTACAAGTGAGTGTGCTAAAAAAACAATGCAGGTGAATGATTGTTCACCGTATGCTTTTATCCATTGTAATTTATAGCACAACAATGCAAGGAAATCTGCTAGAACATGATGTTATATATAATTCTTCAACTTGTAAGATGTAGGTGTTCTGAAATGATATTATTGCTTATTTATTTTTGTGCATATTTGAAAGATTTTTATCGTGTGTGTATACGTGCATTTATATAACGTCACAAAGCTCTCAGTGTAAATTTAAAAAACAATGATCATGGTAGCTATTTAGATTCAACATACAAACATCATAAAAATTAGAATTTGCATTAAGTATGTATGTATATATGCATGACCGGGGAGCACGACATCAATGCATTTCAATTTTCATAATTTTTGACTTAATCTTACAAATACAAATATGAAGCTGAAAATTAATTAGTGCATTCAATTTGTCAACGTAATAAAAATAAAAGCGCCTCATTGAATTGTTAATCAATAATGTTATGAAAAGGCCCCAAGATGACATAAGAAATCCGATTACAGTACCAGCATTAATGCATGTCTCTTCATACCAATATTCTTCTTCTTCATTTTCTTTGTCAACAAAATTAGTACTGTTAATGTTTGATCCAAAACATTCTGGTAATGGCCATCCGCATAGATTACTATTGCCTCTGTAAATGGATGGATCGACGAAAGTTTGAAATTGACTCCCTTTTGGAACCATTCCAGAAAGATTGTTATATGACAGATTTAGGGTACTCAAATGACTCAACTTTTCCATTGTAGAAGGAATTTCCCCTGAAAGTTCGTTTGAAGATAAATCTAGCGACTCTAAGTCCTCGATTGCACCAATATCTTTTGGGATATTACCCACGAAATGATTCCTAGCTAAATTTAGAACCTTCAAGCCAGCAAGTTTAGTTATCCCATTTGATATTTCTCCTGAAATTTCATTGCTTGATACGTCTATAAAAATGGTGTATGCTATTGTTGTGGTATATTGTCTTTGAATGCCTTTGTTATTCAGCCAAATGTTCTCCAAGTACCCACGATCAATTGCAATGCCTATGTCATATCCCCAAAGTTTCATCAAGTTCTCCTTAGTGTACACACTAAAATATGTCGGTCTTGTCTTTTCTGCTTTATTCATCGTTGTAAAATTACCAAAGTAAAGTGAGAAATTTCCACTTAGATGGTTATGTGAAAGATCCAGAATTTGAAGGTAAGTAAGATAGGACAACTCTCCGGGAATTTGACCAACGAAATTATTTGATCTTAAATTTAGGACCCGCAATGACCGTAATGTTCCTCCTATCCATGGTGGTATCTTTCCATGTAGAATATTTTCACTAAGATCAAGAAAACTTAAAGACGTGCAATGTTTCAAAGAGGATGGAATTACGCCATTAAGTTTATTTTTGCTCAATTGCAGTGATTCAAGATAAGGATGGAACACGAATAAGTCGGGTATAGTACCTGAAAAGCGATTGTTTGATAAATTAACAACCTGTAGCTGTGATGTTATCCCTCCAGAAAAAGGGAATATTCTGGTAAAGGAGTTATTGGAGAGATCAAGTATCATAAGGGAGCTTTGATTACTGAAGAACATTGGACCATGCAATTTGTTGTTCGACAAATCCACAAAATTCAGGTAGTTAAGGTTAATGGACTTAGGTAATTCCCCTCCAAGGTGATTATTTGTCAAATTCAAGTCATACAAGTTTGTCAAGTTGAACAGCGAATGAGGTATCCTCCCACTCAAGTGATTTGTTGACACATCAAATGTTTTTAGTTTCTCAAGATTTTCTATGCAATCTGGAATATTTCCTTCTATGTCATTGCACTGTAAATATAAATGGGTTAATTTGGAAAGATTTCCGATACTACGAGGAATCAAACCTCCTATATTGTTGCGCGCCATATGTAAATAAGTTAACTTAGAAAGATTTCCGATAGTGCAGGGAATCTGACCTCCTATACTGTTGTTACGCAGAGATAAAGCAGTTAACCTAGAAAGATTTCCTATACTATGAGGAATATCTCCAGAAATATTGTTTGATGATATCATCAATGTCTTGAGCTGGTTGTAGTTTCCCAGTGTTTTCGGAAGGCTTCCATGAATCTGATTTGCTGAAAGGTCTAGATGCGTTATATGCGTTAGATTCCATAAGGTTTTTGAGATGGAGGCACAAATATTATTATGCGCTAAGTCCAATTCTTCTAACAACGGAAGCTTGTCTAAATGGAGAAGAACTTCCCCGTCTAAGTAATTTCGGGCCAAATTCAGAACTTTCAGCTTACTAACTTGTCCCGGAAGAAGAGGGAGCCCGCCATAAAGACCACATTCTTTAACTGTTAAACGCTCAAGACTGCTTATATTATTAAAAAACCAACCAGGAATGACTGAATCTAGTTTGTAATTGTAATCCAAATTAAAGGTTTGAAGGAATGTAAAGTTATTTAATGGAGGCACAAACATAGGAATGCTAACCAATCCACAGGATTTAAGTGAAACAGTGGAAATGTATGGAAGTTTGGTAATGTCATCAAACCAATCAACAACGGTGGATAAGTTTACCAAGTTCATATTAAGATAGGTTAAAGAAATCAATCTCGAAAGCCAGTGAAGGTCATCAGCTCGTAAATGAAACAGATAGTTCATGTTTAGCACTTTCAAATTGGATAAATTTCCTAGTTGGGGAGGAATGGTTCCTTCAAATTTAGAAAAAGACATGTCCAAATGCTCTAAACGAGTTAAGGACCCAATAAATATTGGAATGGATGAGTTGAATTTGGTGCCACTCAAGTTCAAATAAGTAAGATGTTTTAAATCAGCAAGCGAAGGATTTAACTTACTTCCAGCGTCGTTATAATAGGTGGTGGGCTGATCATATGAACGATGTAGGTCCAAACCGACGACATGTCCAGTTGTGTTGTGGCAAGTGATACGTTGCCAATTACAACAATCTCCTCCTCTCCAAAAAGAGAAACAATCATTAGAGCCACAGATGTCTTTTTCAATTTCAATGAGCGCTCGCCTTTCCTTCTCAATGCAAAGATTCAAGCATGGATGAATGTGTAAGATGAGGATGAGAGAAAGCATGGTGACCTTTGTAAACATTGTGTTGGATGCTGTAGTATAATTGTTAGAAGGCGAAGTATATATAGCAGTATTCGGAATGCAGCTTGTTTGTGGTACTGTGAAGGAATGTGAAGGGTTGAAGGTAGGGCTGCACAAAGTTTGGGTTGGGTCGGGTCAAGCCAAATACTTCATCCGACCCGTATTGGTTTGGGTTGATGAAAATTGAACCCGCACCCAACCTCATATAGGGTTGGGTTGGGTTGGGTTGAAGTATGGGTTGGGTCGGGTTAAATAGGGTTGGGTTGGGTTGTATGCATGATTAATCCATAACAAAAATTTTGACTTAATAATTTATGTTTTAAGACATGCAAAACATGCCTAATGGAAAAACCAACCAATTTCTCACACTAGTACACCACGCAAGAGACTCAGCACACAATATAACTAAATATCATATGCATATCCAACTAAATATAAGCAAGTTAATAATGTATGAAGACCAAGGCCAAGCTAGATGGAAAAGCGGCTGCCTGGAGTGAATAAATTTTCATTAATTCGGTGCAGATATCAAACCAGAAGTGTGAAAGGTTTTTTATTTTTTCAAAGTGAGGTTGGGTTGGGTTAATATAGGGTTGGGTTGATTGAAAAATTAAATCCGACCCATATATAGTATGGGTTAAAAATTGAAACCCATATCCAATCCGAACTATTTTGGGTTGGGTCGGATTTATGTGGGTTGGGTCGGATTGGTGGGTTGGGTCGGGTTGGATATGGGTTGTGTGCAGCCCTAGTTGAAGGTGTTGGTTCTCCTCGTTTTACTGTTTGAAATAGCTAGTGTGTGCTGCTATTTTCCACGCATTTGGCTGTTCATATAATTAATCAAAATAGTCCATGCTTTGTTTTCCACCTATCAACCTGTTTTCCGTCTATTCAGCCAAACCATAGTCTTCGTGTACCATGGTAACATGCACCGATTCCCATTTGTCGTTAGCTAGATTTTTTTTGCGGTGTGTATATAAAATATTTAAATGTATTTCTTTCGGCATGAACGCATTGTTATTAAAGGAACGTGAACCTTTCATTTTTTAAGAGGTTATCAATGGTCTCTTGCATGTTCGGTTGTTATTGTGTTCACATATGTGTAAATATTACCTCGTGCATGGAGTTAGACTTTCGTGTGCTAAGGTACATCTTTGTGTCATGTGCACGTCAATGCAAATCTTCGCTATCTCCGCCATACCCAACTGACATAACTGACATAGATTGACATCAGCAGTGTGTGTGTCATGTCCAAATTGCGACTCTGTGCAGAGCATGTCAAATGTCGAAGTTTCATGTGTGAGTCGGACTTGACTAGGACTGACAATGAATATCCGAAAAATCCGTCCATATTTGAATCCTAAAAACGGATTAATATTTGATATTCGAAAAAACTGATGCGGATGCGGATACGGGTATGAAGACATCCGCATCCAAAAATTATCCGGCTAGACTTTTTTGGAATTATAGCTTAAATTGTACGCATTTTAGTACGTTGAAAGATATAAATTTATTGTTTTATTAAGTTTGAAGTTTTTATTTTATGCGTAAAGTGCATGTTAACTACTACAAATTATTCATTATCATTATATTTGTTAATTTCAAACGCTTGAATAACCGATGGAATGGTAAAATATTCATATTAAACTTAATTTTTTTCTCATTTATGTTTCTTAATTTGTCAATCACTAGCGGATAGGATAATTATCCGATATCCGTCCGTATCCGTGGATATATGTATTCGATATCCGAATATAATTTCGGATGCAGATGCGAATACGGATATGACACTATCCGTATTCGAAAGTATCCGTTGACAACCCTAGACTTGACTCTATTTTAATACTATTTTGGGGTTGCATTTTTGTTTGCCTTGCTATCTGTTTTTGTGGTTCTAGTTCTTTACTGGGCCGTTTTTGTTGGTCATCGAAGACTGGCTATTATCTTCATTTTGCTATATATATTTCAATAAAAACCCACATCACAACATACTAATAAAGATATTTCTTTTGTCCATTTTCTCATGAATGGACAACATGAATTATTTTGTATAAAAGTTTTGGTTTTGTGAGCAGGTTTTAAAGATGATGGAAAAATTAATGGATGTGATGTAATGGGCATGTGAAAACGAGTCCGATTTTGTTCACACTTTTTACCAAGTGTGAACAAAACACTCGGCTCCTATTGGAGGAATTCAGGGGGGTCCATGTGTGACCCACTTGATTCCTCCAATAGGAGGAAAGTGTTTTGTTCACACTTAGAAAAAAAGTGTGAACAAAATTCTATTCTGTGAAAACATGTAAAAGAGGACATGTGAATAGTGCTCTCTGTTATCTGCCGATTTTGAGCAACTTGTAATCGATCGGTCATCGGTGTTTTCCCAAGTCAATGGTCGGAGATGACAGAAGAAATGATCAACAGATCAAGACATAATTAAGGAGACGCATATTGCCATGGATTTCCACATTTGATCATAGCCTGCTTGTAGACTTAAGTTCAAAGAATCCAACGTTAAATACTGCTCATTTAATCATTCTCCAGTTCTTGATAAGTTCAAATTCTAACAAATTGAGAATGAGATGTATAGATACGTCTTTGTATGTTCATATGAAAATACTAGGAAGCAAGGGACGTTTAACCATTTGTAAAATCCAACGTTAAATTGAGAATGAGAAGTATAGATACTAGGAAGCATGGGTTTAATGATAGTTGCACAGATTGACATTTGCTGTCACAATTAATTTGTACATGATAAAAATCTTCACCCTTCGAAATATCTTCATAACTTGGACGTCTGACATGCACTGCACAGAGTACGTGGCAATTTGTGTAGTGTTTGTCGATTGAATCCCACCACATACTTAATTAGAGTTAGCCGCCGCCTCTTGTATAAGATAATTTTTATATAAAAGCAATGGGCCTTGTTCAGCCCAATATATAAAAGCAATGGGCTAGCCTATGTTAAAACGTTTATATAAGAACGTTCATGTACATCTGCTTGTAACAATTTCAATACAAAAGAAAATTAGTTCATTTCAAAAGCAAGAAACTTCAATTCCTATCAGAAAATTTAACTTGGTATCGGAGCAACCCGATTCTGATATTATAGTTTGTGGCAGATTCATCAGATTCATCTTCATCACTTGAATCTGACTCATCCAAGATCACAAGTGATCTTTTCATCTGAGATTTATTTCTCAATCACTAAAACATAGTGCCGTGCCAAGGTTAACTGGCTGCATCTATGTTCTAATAAGTTGAGAGAGGATTATTTCATCTGAAATCATCCTTACCGATCAAGAAGCACAAGAAAAAGTTCACAATTACTCAGATAGCAAAGCAAGAACGGTCAGAAATCAGTTCTTGATATTTCATATAAGAAAAAAAAAGGATTTCATCATTAAATCCATTCTGTTGCAATCAAAAGTAACTGCAAATCAAATTCTTGTGCAATCTCAATTCAAAGTAAAGAGTTCAGAAGTAAAATACCTCATTTCTTGATAGTATTTTTTTCATCATTTTGCTGTTGTATTGGCACAAAGCGACAACTCTGCAACTGGAACATCTGGTAACACAGGAACTTCAGGCAATTCAGGAAATCCTCCTCCTCCACCCTCAGGTATAGATCAACTCCTGAAAACTGTAATTAGCCCTCAAAGCCAGCTTGTCACCATCAAGCTTGAAGAAAACAATTTCCTGCTATGGAAATGCAAGTGCAAACTGCCATTCAAGGATATGGCTTAGAGGAATATATTCTTGGAACTGTTACTCCTCCACCAAGATTCATCACTAATGCTGAAAACAACATAGTTAGTAATGAAGAATTTACAAAGTATCATAGACAAGAAAGGCTGATCAGTGCCTGGTTATTATCCTCTATTAGTGCTCCATTATTACCTCAAGTAATTGGATGTAATACTGCAAATGAAATCTGGACAACTGTTGAAAAAGTATTCAATTCTCAGTCTCAAGCCAAAGCCTTGCATTATAAAAGGCAACTTCAAAATTGTAAGAAAGACAACTTGAGTATGAGAGAATATTTGGGAAAGGTCAAAAATATTTGTGATATGTTAAAAGCCGCAGGGAGCAATATTGATGATTCTGAACAAGTGTTGTGTTTACTAAATGGATTAGGAAGTGAATATGAGGCTGTAGTAGCCATAATAACAACACAAAGAGTTACTCCTCCACTTGATGAGGTTCATGCCATATTACTTTCACATGAGGCAAGAATTGACATCAAGAAGGCTACAGACAATGATTATTCTATTAACTACGCTGCTAACAATAGAGGCAGAGGTCAAGGCAATTACAAGAATAATAATATCAGTCAAAGAGGTGGATTCCCCTCCAGAGGAAGAGGAAGGGGAAGATGGAACAACAACAATAATAAACCCAAGTGTCAAATCTGTGAAAAATGGGACATACAGCTCTTAAGTGTTTCTTCAGATTTAATTCTAACTATTCTGGTAATCAAGGGAACTACAGTCAAAACCAGAATAATCCTAATGCTAATGTGGCTCAAGCTCAACAAGATTCAGAAAGTCAATCAAGTGGAAATCAATGTAATCAGTCTGACAACAAATCTGAATCAATTATTGATGATAACTGGTTTCCAGATTCAGGTGCTACAAATCATATGACCAACAATTTAGATAATCTCAATCTTGGGAATAAAGAATATAGAGGTAATCAGTTAATAACCATGGGTGATGGTAAGTGCATTAGTATTTCTCACACTGGTAATGCTATCTTAACTGGCAAGAGACAATTATTTTTACATAAATTATTAAGAGTGCCTAAGATAAAGAAAAACTTAATGAGTGTGTCACAATTTACAAAGGATAACAATGTATATTTTGAATTTTATCCAAACTATTGTGTTGTTAAAGACATGTTGACACATGAAATTCTTTTGCAGGGTAATGAAGACAAAGGACTGTACAAATTCAAACTTGGAGATCGACCAACTTCTTCAAAGGATGGCCTTTGCTATAATGTTGTAGTTCAACATGAAAACTATAACAAAAGTATTTTTGATTTGTGGCATTACAAGTTAGGTCACCCTAGTGTCAATATTGTGAAAAATATTCTACGTAAAAATAACATTTCATATGAAGATATTTCCTTGCCATATGTTTGTACTTATTGCCAAATGGGCAAAAATCATAAGCTACCATTTGATCACTCATTAACTGATTACACTAAACCCTTTGAATTAGTAGCCACTGATCTTTGGGGACTAACACCTATATCTACTGATTATGGTTTCAAATACTATATCTCCTTTGTTGATGCATTCTCTAGATATACTTGGATTTATTTTTTGAAAAATAAATCTGATACTCATGATACTGTAGTTAAATTTATGAATATGGTAGAGAATCAATTCAACACTAGGATAAAGATTTTACAGTCTGATGGTGAGGCTGAATATAAATCACTTATCAGTTATTTTGACATCAAAGGCACTATACACAGAACTACTTGCCCATACACGTCAGAACAGAATGGTTTAGTTGAAAGGAAACATAGGCATATTGTTGAGAGTGGTTTAACTTTATTAGCACATGCTGGTTTACCATTAAAATTCTGGTGTGAATCATTTAATACTGCAGTTTATTTAATAAACAGAATGCCTACAGCAGTTTTACAGAATGTGAGTCCATTAGAGGTACTGTATAAAGTTAAACCAAATTACAATGAGTTAAAACCATTTGGATGCCTATGTTTTCCCTATTTAAGGCCTTATAATAAACATAAGTTAGAATTCAGATCAAGGCCATGTACTTTTCTTGGATATGCTGGTAAACAAAAAGGTTACAGATGTATTGATGAGAGTGGAAGAATATTCATTAGTAGACATGTCAAATTCAATGAGTATATATTTCCATATACACAGGCAAATATCAAAACAACAAGCAAAATTGTTAAAGGTAATGAAAATATACCATGTATTCCCCAACTTTCAGATTTTCTTCAAGTAACAGGTGATAACCTGGCTGCTGATGCTCAACAAAACAATACTACTGATCCATACAGTAGTAATGATAGTGAACCACCCAGCCTCGCCAAAAGCACACCTATATTAGAAGAAAATGAAGACTCAAATTCTAGAAGTGTTCAAAGCTCAAACAGTGAGTCAAATAGTTCTGATGAAGAACTACCTGTTACTGAAGGAGTTTCAGATCAAATTGATACTGCTGAACCAACAAATACTGGTCACCCCATGATGACTCGAGCCAAAAGTGGCATATTTAAACCCAAACTATATATTGCAACTCTAAATCAAGAGGAGCCTCTAACTTATAGTCAAGCTGTCAAGAGCAAAGAATGGAGAGCAGCTATGAATGATGAATTTAACGCCCTTATTAAAAATCAGGCATGGGAACTGGTTCCACAACCAAAGGATAAAAATTTAATTGGGTGTAAATGGATTTACAAGTTAAAAACAAATCCTGATGGAAGTGTCAATAGATACAAGGCAAGGTTGGTTGCTAAGGGGTTTACACAAATATATGGTTTTGACTATAATGAGACCTTCTCACCAGTAGTCAAACCAACTACTATTAGAATTATTTTTTCTATAGCCTTGTCAAATCAATGGAAAATCAGGCACTTAGATGTAAACAATGCCTTTCTTAATGGCAAAATACAAGAAGAAATCTTTATGCAACAACCAGAGGGATATATTCAAAACCCAAATCTTGTTTGCAAACTGAAAAGAGCAATTTATGGACTGAAGCAAGCTCCAAGGGTTTGGTTTGAAAAACTCAAGTCAACCTTAAATATGATGGGATACAAGCCTACAAAATCTGATAATTCCTTGTTTGTTAAAATTAATCAATCATCTACTGTCTATATTCTCATATATGTTGATGACTTAATTGTGACAGGTAGCAGTGATGTTGAGATAGCAAATATAATCAACTATCTAAACAGGGAATTTTCTATTAAAGACTTGGGTGAAATTTCTTACTTTCTTGGAATTGAAGCAAAAAGGAAATCAAGTTCAGAAATGTTCTTAAGTCAAAAGAAGTATATAACTGAGCTACTTATTAAAACAGACATGGCTGACGCAAAAGCTCAACCTACACCAATGATTTCCAGTCAACATTTTTCAAAATACAGGGGGGAAGCTATAAACAATGTTAAACAATATAGAAGTGTTGTTGGTGCATTACAATATGCAACCATAACACGACCTGATATAGCTTTCAGTGTTAACAAAGTTTCTCAATTTTTACAGGACCCTAAAGATGAATATTGGAGAGCAGTCAAAAGGATTTTAAGATACCTAAAGGGCACAATCAACTATGGCTTGACACTTCAAGGAGGAAAGAGTTTTAATATTACAGGCTATACTGATTCTGATTGGGCTGCTGATCCAGATGATAGAAGATCAACCACTGGATATTGCATTTATATGGGAAACAATTTAATATCGTGGAGTTCTAAAAAGCAGTCTACTATATCAAAATCTAGTACAGAGGCAGAATACAGGAGTATAGCGAGTGCTACTGCTGAAATAATGTGGATACAGTCCATAGTTAAAGAACTACAACTAAATATATCATCAAAAGCAACTGTGTGGTGTGATAATCAAAGTTCTATCTACATGTCTGCAAATCCTATTCAACATGCTCGTACTAAACACATCGAAATAGACATCTATTTTGTTAGAGAGCAAGTAAGGAATGGAAAGCTGCAAATAAACTATATACCTTCCTTTCACCAACGTGCAGACATACTTACCAAAGCTCTTTCAACCAAAAATTTCACCAAACTTAGAGACGATCTGAAGATCCATCGCCTTTCAACAGCTGAATCGCCATGTACAACTTCAACAAGCCAGATCCATCAATCATCTTCTTCAAATCAGGTCAGTCAGTCATCATCTTCAAATCAGCATGGAAACAAAGCCTGGCATCCTGTTTCAATTGTCTCGAAAACTGGAGAAGGAGCATTCAAAAGTCTTGCGCAAGGACTCAAGAGCTGAAGAGAAGCAACTCGTGTTTATCTATGTCGGAGGCTAGCTCTTCATACTCAAAATCAAATTTAGGGTTTCTTTCGTTCAGCCAACCCTAGATTTGAGGGGGGCAATTAGAGTTAGCCGTCGCCTCTTGTATAAGATAATTTTTATATAAAAGCAATGGGCCTTGTTCAGCCCAATATATAAAAGCAATGGGCTAGCCTATGTTAAAACGTTTATATAAGAACGTTCATGTACATCTGCTTGTAACAATTTCAATACAAAAGAAAATTAGTTCATTTCAAAAGCAAGAAACTTCAATTCCTATCAGAAAATTTAACTTACTTAACAGAGTAACAATTACAGCGTCAAAGAGATGTCATGGTTTGCATCTGCAGTGAACTAGAGCACGTGTAGACTTGATCTAAACCACAGAACTTCTGAAGCTGTGGAGCATGTAAACTCTATTTTTGAAAATAGATTCTAGAGTAAACTTGCTATTAGATTCCAGTTTCTAGTGCCATGCATTAATCATGCTATCTATAGTAATATGTGTGTAGATGTTCACACTTAATTCTGTTTTGTTCCACTATGGATACTAGGAAGCCGGGTTGGACATTATGAAAGATATCCAAATCAATGCTAAGGGAAATCAGAAAGGATCGCGGCGAAAAATCCCTCATATTTGGACAACAATATCAAAAGATGAAAACAAAAAATATCCGTATGCTGTTGGTCAACTGCTTAGACTGAACAGGTGGTCGTTTAGGCAACGAATGTAGCAACGTTGGCCATCTCCCATCGTCGTTAGCAGTGAAAGACTTAGCTGATGAAATATAATATTTGCACATGATGTTGTTATACAATCCTCAAAAACTGATTCCAACTCTCTGGACTTTTTCTACCATAATATAACAAATATTATGGTAATCATTGTATTGTTTAGCTAGTAGCCCCTTTCTACCAATATTCCTGCCATACATCAAACTGGAAATTGATTTCCACTAGATTAGTAAATGCAATACTTACGAAATACATAGAATATTCAAACAAATGGATCACTCTCTGTATAAACACTGTCGTGAACTAACGTCTCATTTACATTCCAGAGACTGATCAATTTAATTCTATTCATGAACCAGCATGCATTTAGGAATGTGAACGGTTGAAGGTGCTGGTTTAGTGGTTTTCTCCTCGTTCTAGTACTGTTTGAAATAATAGTGTATGCTGTCTGTTTTCCACGTACTATTTGGCTATTCTTCAGTCGTAATTAATACAGCGCGCGGTACTTGCTATGCCTACTAAAATAGTTCATGCTTAATTTGTTTTCCACGTATCAAGTATCAACCTGTTTTTGGTCTATATATTCAACCAAAGCAGAGTCTCGGTGTACCATGGTAACATGCACCAATTCCGGCCATTTGTCGCCAGCTAAGGTTTGATCTTTTTTCTTTTATTTCGGAGTTATGTCTTAGACCGTTGCGTTATTATTTCTTAAATCTTAAAAAAAACTGAGAATGAATTAGCTTCATAATACTTAAGGAAATTTCTTGCATGTTTCAAACAGCATTATCAAACTGGAAAGTGATTTCTACTTAATTATTAAATGCAATACTTAACGAAATTTCTTGCATGTTCGGTTGTTATTGTGTTCACTCATACATGTAAATATTATCTCATGCATGGTGTTAGACTTTTGTGTGCTAAGGTACATCTTAATTGTGTCATGTACACGTGTCAATGCAAATCTTCACTATCTCCGCCACCATACAAGCAACTGGACACAGATTGACATCTCCGCGCAGTCAGTGTGTGTCATGTGTACTCATGTTCATATAAAAAATACTAGGAAGCATGTGATGTGGGACGTTTAACCATTTGTAAAATCCAACGTTAAATTGTGAATGAGATATATGGATACTAGGAAGCATGGGTTTAACAATAATTGCGCATATTGACATCTGCAGTCGCAATTTTTGTACATAATAAAAATCTTCACCCTTTGAAAAGATCTTCATCACTTGGACATGTGACACACGCTGCACATAGTCGCAATTTGTATAGTGTTTGTCGATTGAATCCAATACATACTTAACAGAGTTATATATAATTACAGCATCAAAGATGTCATGGTTTGCATCTGCAGTGTTAACTAGTGTACGTGTAGACTTCTAATTAAAGCACAGGACTTCTGAAGCCGTGTGGAGCATGTATTGTTAACTCTATTTTTGAAAATCGATTTTGGTGCCATTAATCATGCTATTAGATTCGAGTTTCTAGTGCCGTTAATCATGCTATCTAGTTTCTAATGCCATTAATAACGCAAGCATAAGATGATAAGTCTGAGAAGTAGAAGTTTGAGTTATCGTCATCACCAGTAATCTGTGTAGATGTTCACACTTAATTCTGTTTTGTTCCACTATAGATAGTAGGAAGCATGGGTTGGACATTATGAATAATTAGATATCGAAATCAATGCTAAGGCAAATCAGAGAGGATCGTGGCGAAAAATCTCTCATATTTGGACAAGAATATCAATAGATGATTTTCTTTTTATCCGTGCGCTGTTGGTGAACTACTTAGACTGAACAGGTGGTCGTTTAGACATAACTTTGAATAGAAGATTTTCTGTATAACATCAGGAAATAATTAGCCAGTCAATCTCTCATATTTGGATATCAAACAGATTATGCTTTGCTTTCCACCGTCCTCCTTCAATCCGTGTTTGTTCCAATCACCCTACGTGGGCTTCAGAATGTTCTATTTTTTTTCTTTGGGTTTCAGACAAGTCTATAAATTTACTCCACATCTATGTCTCACATTCGTTTGTCCATAGACATATGGATCATGCAAAAGCACAAGCATTAGCAGAATCTAAATAAAATCACTTGTATCCAAAATTCTCTGTTCCTCTATACCCAACCAATCAACACCCCCTGAATTCCACCTTTTTGCAATTAGTTTTTTTTTTTTTTTTTTTGACTTAATTACAAAAAGATGAAAATCATGAATCCTGATTGATTGAATACAGAGAAACAAAAAATTTTAGGTACAAAGGATAGCTCTCATCTAAATGTTGTATCACAATATGAAAAAAAATAAAAAAAAATAAAAACATTTCGAAGAGATATAGAATCTAGAAAAGGAACAATTAGATCCAAAAACATAAAAATACACCCGAAATTAATAGTTGAACGTGTCCGAAAGAAAACTAAAAAAGAACTGTCTGGGTATTTAGCTGGTGGTGGAGGAAAAAGGAGCAAAAGATTATTTGGGTGAGGGATAGTGGGAAAACGAGATCGTCATTTGATCAAATAGTATGATGTGTTCGACGTCAACGGTTCATTTTTCAATCATTCTCCCATATGGTCAATATTTGCGTTTCACATTCACGATTTCGACGTATCGAACTCATCACCCATGGTAACGTGTCAAGTTTTACTTCGGAATGTACCAAAGTAAGAAAGGCAAAAAATGACATGCTCGCATAAAATAATTTTTATTGTGATTGAAGAACGTACGTAAAGTATATGCAATAATACAAAATATAGTTTTTTAATTTTTTAGGACCGTCAATGTCAGCAGTTCATTTTACAAGTCAGACCTATAATAGAGAAATTTCCATCATCTTTGTATCGCTCATTTGCTGGTTTCTTTAAGCGTAATGGATTAGATGCAGGACACTAGCTCATCATCTATGGCAAGCCCGCTGGTTCATTCAAGCAACCCCCCTCCATTTCATTTGTTCCATTAAACTGGAAACGTGCTGATTATTTTGTAGTTGATTTTTTGGGCAAAGTCTCTATTAAGTTTTAAAATATATAAACATCCTTATCCAAAAACATATATAAACTAAACTTTCTTTTTCAAAAAAAAAAAAAAAAAAAAAAAAAAAAAAAAAAAAAAACCTTTTAAGCTTCATAACTTATTTCAATTTATAATTATCTTTGTATTCATGTATTTTAAAAAAAAAAAAGCGCATCAAAAACCAAAAAAATGAAAACAAAATGCTTCAGCAGAACTTGCAAAATTATATGTAGTTATTCAAATAATTGCAAACTTACATGTAACTATAATAAATAACTGCATACATTTACGCAATTTTTCATGCACATTGTAGCGTGTCAAATTTTATTTTAAATTATATTCGGCATCATATTTAGTGTAGAAAAATCATGAAAAAGTTAATGCAAAACGACTACAAAATTGAAAAGACCAATTTCAGGAAAACTGTAGAAAAGTTTGCAAATTTATTGAAAATTGCAGACATTTCTGTAGTTTTTAAATTACTGCAAATATTAACTTTTCAGAGAATATTTAAAGATATGCCTTCGAATGTTAAACCAATATTTGCAAACACGTCCGCTTATTACCCATCCTTTTAGCCTGAATGCCAAAAGCAGTCCAGGTCTACACGACTCGATCCTTTGCGTTGTAAAACAACCTATAACTGTCGTCAAGATAACCAAGAACAAAGCCCGGATGGAGACGTACAAGAACTGTCATCATGGCTCGTCGAGATTACTCAAAAATGGTTAATTACTCTAGGATAGCTTAGAGTATTTCATATCCCGAAAGCAACCCCCAAATTTTGTATTCCTAAGTAGCTATGCCAATTTCCTATCGTTTACAAATCCTCAAATTCATCCTATACAATTAGGGCTCTGTTTGTTTAATATGCTGAATTCTGAAGTCTGAAGTCTAATTGCTGATTGCTTAATGCTGAGTTCTGAATAATCGAATACTTGTTTGTTTTCATTCAACATTTAGAACAAAAAAAAATATTCAGCATTCAGAACAGAGAATAAGCACAAAAAATGTTCTGAATAATTTTGTCTGAATGGATAGCTTTATTCAGAACAAACACAAAAAACAAACAAGCTATAAAGTTCTGATTTATAAATCAGAACTTACATTCAGAACTTTTTATAGAAAACAAACGAACCCTAACATTCCATAAACACCCCTTAGAATTTCGTATCCCCGACTACTTCATTTTTTTCATATCCCTGGTCTCCTCAAAAATTCGTATCCCAGGAAAGGTTCATCCAAAAATCAAGCAAACACCATGGGAATAGTATTTTCCAATATCTCCCCCGGGTACGAAATCAACAAAGAAGAGATGGAATCAGGGACTTTGAAGAAAAACAAAAATGGGACTGAGTTCTCAGGATACGTACCAATTTCGGGTATGAAATTTGGAGGCACATGTCAACGTGCCTCTTACCTAATCCCACTCTCTTCTACTTGCTCCAACCTATGCAATTAAATCTTCATTAAAGCCCCGCAAAATCCCCGCTATAGCTCGTAGTTCTCTTCAATCGCTATGCTATTTCAATTTAGCACTAATGAACAGTAGAATCGCTTTTAGCCCTACTATTTTCCGCTGCATCCGCTAAATCAAGTGTAACATCCCGTATTTTTAAATAAACATTTAAACATTTATTGACAAAGATCGACGTTTTACTATTTCAGAATATGGCGTTGAAACAGTACCATTGTGTTCGTGGCAATTTTCTGATTCTTTAACATACATAACTTGTCCCAAATGGAGTTTGTATGAGGAAGTAATTAGAAAATAAAAATTTATTCAGTTGTACACGAATATATGTAAACAAATTTAAATTTGAAATCTGAAACATGTGTTATAAATGGAAGATATTAAAATAAGGGGAAGAATAATAGGTAAGAACGTAATGTTGAATGTAATGTTGAAGTCATGATTAAATTGGAGCGGAAATCACGTACACGACCCAGTAAATGGGTTGACCCATGCAACAAGTGGGTCGACCTGCTTTAGGACTAGGTCGACCCAGGGTCTACCCACCAGAAGCTTGGGTCGACCCAATTCTAGGTGAGGCAGTGTGATTTGAACACTTTAATTGGCTCCGATTTTATTTATTTCCATCCAACGAACGTTATTCTTCTAGGCAGCTATAAATAAACTAGTAGTGTTTAGTTTTCAACTCGTATTTTTTAAGATAACTCCAGAGCTCTACCCTTTTTTTCTCCTTCAAATTCTTCAGAAATTAGAATATATTAGTTTTATGGTTCTGGTTCAAGATTTAGAAACAAAAAAATGTAAATCTAAGCTATAGGTGCTTAGGTTTCTCGTCTGTGAGTTAAATTATGTGAAAATAGATTATACGGTTCTTCTCCTTCTTTTTGCGTCAGATTTGTAAATCCATGATTATTTCAATAATAGATCCTATTAGGAAGACCACGGGTGGCAGATCTGAATCAGGTTCAAGAATTACACGTAGCCTTGTGAGTGGATTTAAATTATATTTTTCTGTAATGGCATATTGTATCGTTTGAATCCTGTTGGAATTTATAATGTGTTCTTCTTATTCTTCTTCTTTCCCCCCTTTTTTGCATCAAAATATACAATTTATGTTAAATTTTAGTTGTGCGCAAAATAATTGAATTGTGGTTATACGCAAAATGAATTGAATTATATTCATGCGCAAATTTAATTGAATTGTTGTTAGGCGCAAATTAGTTGAATTGTGGTTATGTGTAGAATAAGTGAATTGTGGTTAAGCACAAATTAATTTAATTGTAGTCATGAAAAATTAATGCGGATTTGTAGCAAAAGGGGGAAAATAAGTTAGAGATAGGAATCAATGCATATAAATTTAATTAAGGTGTTAGCTATAGCCTAGATTGATAAGTTAGGGAAAATGGGATATATTTCCATAATTTGGTTTTTAAAAGAAGTTGAAAACATAATTGTACGTTTTAAAAATAAATAAGTATTTGTATTAATGCGAAATAAGGATCTTTTCCGTATTCCACACTTTTTAATAGCCTAAAAGTAATTGAACGAAATGTCTGGTAATTATGGATTTCCATTGCCGTAATTACCTTAAGCTATGGAAATAGATTTTGTACAGTTTTAATAATCAATCAAATAAGAATAAGTCTAATTTCCTAAAAGAATGAATTATAAGTATGGGAATAAAAAGGGGTAACATTCGTGAAAGGTACTATGTTGAGAAAAAGGAATAAGAAACCTATTAAGTATGCAATGAATAGGGAATGTAACCTATTATAATAACCATATAAGACGGAGTGTAATAAAAGAGGTAGACTATCTTAGGGACAAGTAGGATTATAACATACATGTTATAATTAAGATGAAATGGGAAGTAAGAGACTTATTACTATAAATGAAATTAAATTATGGGAAATAAGTTTAATAAGAAAACTGACAATTATAGTTGTGGTAAAATTATAACACGAGGTTATAATTAAATGGAAAAGAGTAGAGAGGGTTATTATAAATACACTTATAATTGATAAATTAAGTTTAAGGAATATAATAATAAGCAATGGTCCATTCCAGCAGTAAGAGTTGATTAGGTAAAATAAGCAGCCAACTAATGCTAACAAACAATAACTTGAATGTAGAATGAACAAATTAATGATCAAGTTAATTAGCAATGAAGAATGTAAAACAAGCACGTAGTTGAAGATTAGACATAGGGTATAGTAACATAATGATGAGATGCGCTTGGAACAGTTTGTGCATATTTGGGATAAAGAGCTCAACGGGTCAGATCAACGCGAGTGTTCAGAGACACGAGGGAAGCACGCCTAGTTTATTATTCGACAGGACTGGAAGGAAGAGCGGGACATCTTTGGGATGTGAGGATACTCTGAGATGGCCCCTTGTGGTAGACCTAGTGAAGCTGTACTCATAGAGGCATGGTTTACACGGTTCCATCCAATGAGTATGCATTGGCTGCATCCATGATGGTGGGCAGCCTAAGGCCGATTGGGATGATTCGGCGGCTGCCTCCAGGGAGGAGGCATCGTGGTTAGGACCTAACAAAGGATAGCAAGTTGTCGGATACCTATCGTTGTTATTCGTAGCGTGTGTAGGAAAGACTAAAGCTGAGCCAAGAGGCCAGTGATCTTTAACTCTCGGGTTATTGGGTAAGGGACTACATTTTTGTTTAGATTGGATGGTAGGGTGGTCATTTAGCTCTTTGAATAATCTTTCATTATTAGGGGGTAACTTTAGTGGGACCTTGGAGAACCATTGAAAGAGACAAACTTATCTTTGGATATCTATATTGTAAGCCTAACGAGACTGTCCCATACAAATATGTAGAAACCACCGACTGAATTCCGTAGAGGAACTCGAGGATTAGAGCACCCTCATGGCGCAGCGGTAAAGGCATATTCGTTTTCGCAGCATAGTCTAGTACGCTTTCGTGGCATAACGTTGGAGGTCCAACACACTTTCGTAGTATGACAATGGGGACTACTCGATGTGGGTACTATGGGGAGTACCTCAATATATTCGGCATGTAGCCACATATATATTATTTATTATGTCAATCTACCGGGGAGTAGATGAGTATGATTTATGTGGAAAAATCGAAAGTACATTGTGAGATAAACCTAAATAACTTAGTAAATTTGAATTAGTGATAGAACGGTATATGTAATGTTATTTGTAGAAAGCATTATTTGCCCATTCACTAGAGCTTTTTTTTATGACCCCTTCCTCATAACAAACTCGTAGGTTATGGATGGTTGAGATTCTACAACTAAGAGACACTTTTTTTGATAGTGTCATTATATTGCTAATTATTTACCTGCTATTATATTTTATTCCCTTCCACTGTGAGATTTCTATTATAAGAACTGATATACTTATCTTTGACTTTCTGTAAGATACCAGATAAACCAACTCAATCTTCGATAGATTTGGATTTTTGAAAAAAAAATTATGATCTGTCGAAGTTAGGGTTGTTGTATTTGGTATCAGAGCTTAGGTTTACGATTCCTATACAGATAGTGAGTGAGCATATTTGTATTTTTAAAATACAAATATTATATATATATATACATATATCCATAGAGGAACCAACTAATTAAGTGAACAACACATGAAGGAGGTTGGGTACACTAAGGAAATGGTTATGGAATTTCGAGGATTATAAACCCATGAGTGGCTAGGGTGGAAAGTGTACAAAACTTTTGAAAAGAAAGAGAAGATTATATATGTTAATATTTAAAATTTCAGTATTTTTGATTTGTGGGATTGACTGGTAAAACCTTATAAATTTGAAAGAGTAAGAAGGAAATGGAATAAGAATTTATATGCATACACATCTAGAGTTAAAAAAAATGGGCACTACACGTGGTGTGGAGCGTTGTTGGAAGATTTGCTTGGAGGCGTGAAAGGATAAAAGGCGTAAGTTAGTAAAGAAGGTTGGAGCAAGAAAAGTTTAAGGCTATTTGAAAGGAAGTTTTCAAGGGGTTTTCGTGGACACGGACTTGAGAAATCGATTATTGGATGAAATAGAAAAGGTGGATGTGAGAATTTATTTTTGGGATATGGGGAAGGACAAGGAAAGCGCAATGATTAATTTTGGAATTGGAATTTTATTTAAGTTTGGAAATTTTAGGAGCGTCATTCAACTGGTGAATGTGCATTAGAAAATTTATCTGAGCTAGAACAACATTTCGACCGACCAACGAAATATTTTCAGGTTGCAACATAGAGCATGGTCAATCAAAACTCGAAAGAACGAACGCTAACACTCAAGATATATATATATATATATATATATATATATAACTGGGTCGAGTCGAACCAATACTCGGATGGGTCGACCACTGTGTCAATCAACCTACCTTTTGTATGTTGCATAGAAATAAAAAATGAAGCATGTAGGCTTCATCACTTCATTTTCCACCCGAGAGCTCCTCCTTCCCTAACCAAACCCGATTTTCACCACTTCCAACCACCGCCATCCCCCTAAAACTCCACTATTCTCCATGAAATTACTATCAAAACGGGCCTCTTCTCTATCCAGATCTGAGCTTCTTCTTGGTGGATTCCCAGATTTTTCGCCATGCCTCCACGACAGTCCTTAGCTACCTTTTTTCCCCAATTGAAACCTGAAGAGATCGCTTGGTGCAGGAACACTAAAAAGATAGCTAAAGCCATGGATTCTATAGGGTAACAGTTTTGCTAGGAAGACCAGTTAAGTTTGCAGATTTTCTAAGCACCTCGCTGGAGTAACTCTTTCAGGATATGGGGTTGTACCAGATCCTCAGCCATGCCACAGTTGGATAGGTCATCTATCCCAGATTAGACCATCTTTTCGATGCTAATTTGAGTTCTTGAGAGGAGGGTGATGAGGCCATTTTTGAGTCTGAGGTGAAAGGAATGAGGATAGGTAAGACACAGTTTGGTGGTATGCTTGGCATTAACGGCCAGGGTCTAGAGTTAGACCATGTAGAGATGATAGACGAGGTCGTCTTGGCCTAAATTTTTGTAGACATTCGGCATAGGGTATATTATTACATAGTCATTAAAAATAATATTATAAAATTTTGATGTAGAAAAGATTTAGTTACAATATTGTAAAATCGTGTGCCATGTTTATGTATGGTCATAGTTTCATGGGATACCATTACTTTCAAATGCCGAATTTAGGTTTCTCACAATAGTCCCATGATTGACCCAAAGTCGTTTTTCCCTTAAACTGTGGGTGTCGCTATTTCCTCTGGGAAGGCTAATAAATCAGGATTTACTTGAATCAATCGAATGGAGCTTGGAGCGGAAGAATCTGAATATCACCATTTATCCCCACTTTTCCTTAGTTTCACTAAGCAATTGTAAGGACAAGTTCTATAATTGTCTAGGCTGATAATAATGAACATCTGACTGCAATTACATTCCTGCTGTAAAAAAATTTATGATGACAAATATATATATATACATTTTTTCGCTTTGCAAGATTCCGATCTTTCTATTTTCTACCTATTTACTTTCTTTCCACAAATAGTGCGCTTCTTCAGCAATTATTTTATGGCACATGAATCCTGGAGATGTATTAATGTCTGTTAACCTGGATATAACTCCGACAGGTATTCATATGGAATCGCAATGAAGAACCAAGTCGTATGGTCTTGAATTAGATGGAGTCTCACTAGAAAAACTATAAGGAGATGTCAAAGTCGTTGCCCCAGGTTTCATGTACAAGAAAGCTGTGTACATTGTTCGGCACCGACCCATGATAGGTCTGTATCGACCCATGAATGCAGGTCCTATAGGCCCTCGGCCCATCCCATTCTCTTTGTAATGTCATCGGGAGGTAACACATGTAGTTCCAAGTCAATCGGACTTCTCTAAGCATCATTGCTGGATGGACTGGAAGATAGGATTGGGAAGGCAAGAAGGAAGGATCGACGCAACATCAGAATATGCTTAACCAATACCAGTTTTCACCCAGAAGATAAACAAATCATAAGCGTCACGGCCATGGAGTTCAATGCAAAAAGTAGGCTAACTCCATAGGTTGGTGCTAACCCACAATAGGTCGGTGCTGACCCATGATAGTTCGGTACCGACCCATGTGGTTGACTTATTTTGTCGAGCTACATTGAGGGATGAATCAACTTGCTATTACAAGACTTCCTGTTAATGGACCAGGCCCAACTGCCTCCAGAACTCTTATAAATACAACATACTCTCCAACTAAAAAGTGGATCCGATCTTTGCTGTACCAAAACCCTACCAAAGCTCTTTCAAAATAGATCTTCACCTTTTACGGCCCTTGCTCATCTTCAACAGAAAGACTTCATCTCCAGTAGCCATTACTCTTCTCCCACAACAAAGCTTTTTCTCCAGAGATAGAAAATTTAAGTCACCTACGATGGTTACCATGATTCTCTGATAACAAATAGTAGTAGTGATAATCTGTTAATCTCTACTTTAGGGAACTCTGTAATCATCCATAATGTATTGTAATTGGCATAGCAAGGATCATAATAAAAGATATTCAAAGTGGACGCAGGCATCAATAATGGCCGAACCACTATAAAAATTGTGTCTCTCTCTTTACTTTATGTTTCTTACCCTTTTTCATTTATTTTTATATGTTCTATACTGTTTTCCCCATAAAGGGGTGGTGCTTTAGCTAAAATCTGGTGTTAGTGCCATTTTTGGCGTTAACATTTGGTGATTTTACTGAGAATTGAGTTCAATCCCTAGATCTGGACTTTCTACTATAGATCCACATTATTTAGAAGGATGATATACCAAAAAAGCTATGAGAAATTCTATAACTCAGATCTACAATTCATACCATGATAAGCTCAATTTCAGGTTGGTTGGATAAGATTGTACCAAAAACAGTGAATATTCGGTAAGATAGATCTACTGTGAAGGCTATGAAGACGCATCAAGGTAGATCTACCCGTAAGACTATGAAAAGGTCATAAGTCAGATCTAAAACTGATGCTATGAAAAAGTAAATTTCAATGCCTGGCTCAGAGCAGAAGACCCATGAAGTATTCAAGGAATTAAATTTGCTCCTATTCAGTCTTTCTGTTTAGAGGAATTAAAATAAATTGATACTCGAGACAAAAGTTAATAGCAGCCGTACTCTGAACGAGGTTCAGAAAAAATTCTATAAGATTTTTCCGAGGATCTCTTACTTTCCATAAATCATGCATTTGGAAAAAGTAAAGTTCGGTAAGGAAAGTAATCCAAAATTATTTATAGCTGGATGTAGAAGATTATGAGTAGATATCTCACAATTGGAAAGCTTAACATGCATTGTTTAAAAAAGAAGCATTCCACAAAGCTTAGCCAAAAAGAACGCTTCCAGTCATCTGATGACGTCAGATTAGCCAAAAAATCCGTGGATACACTCAGGGCAGTATGGAAGGTGAAACTGGAAAGTTCGAGCCAAAAATATGCTAAAGGGATAGATCGGTGCCGACAAAACTCCTATGGGATGAAACCAACCCATAAATGTTGGCTTTATGACACCTTTGACTTCATGTTTCGGCTGACCAGAACTTCGACATTGCTTTAAAAAAATAAGAGTTCATAAATCTTCTAAGAATAAGGTCCGGTACCAACCCAACACACATGGGTCGGCACCAACCCATAAAAACAAGGGAAATGGCAACTTGGACTTCACGGTTTAGTTCTACCACGTCATCACATCACATCCAGAAAAAATCGTGAAAAAATATTCTATCTGCATAAGTCTGCTCCAACCCATAGGCAATCGGTCGGCACCGACCCATCAAATAAGTTATTTGCATGTAGTCCACCCCTCTATGGCGCCTGTCTTCAGCACCAGCGTATGAGTTATTCGAAGGGGGTCATAGTTAGTTCAAAGAACATTCAGGTGGAAAGATAGAGAATAGTCCAAAATGGAAAGCTAAGAAGACAGGAAATAATTTCACTTCAACGGATCAGATGATTTAGCCTTGAACCCTGCTGCATAGTATAAGTCTAGCACGAGAGAATAGCACAAATAACTAACTAGATAAAGCCAAAAATGGGAATAAATTCTGGCAAACGTAAAAGGATGAAATGTGTACCTAAGAAAATAATTAGTTCAAGTCTTGTAATGAAAACTCAAGAAAGAAAAAAAGGAGACGGAAAAAATGTGAATTCTTGCATACTTGGTCTATGTTCACCAATAAGATCTTGATAACACGACATCTTAATGAGCATATTGCATTAATTGTCTTTTATTACAGTAACACAGTTGATCTGAAATTGTTTACATTGTGCAAGTATCACTAGGTTATGGCTAAAGCAACAACGGTCGCTACAGCTTAGTGCAAGGCTTTCAGGAATCGTTCAAGATTGGGAAAAACCAAGTGCCACCGATGACTTGAATCGTGCCCAACATTGCATAACCAATGAAAAAGTGGAAAAACCGCATCATAATAAATGCTACATCCCATATGCAAAAGCAGGAAGGTGGGACTTGCATTCTAGGTAAAAATTCAATAAATGGTCAAAATACACCAAAAGAGTGAAGGAGCCATAGAATCTTAAAGACCTTCGGTTGAACCCACTCTGCTGATACCCTATAAAGAAGCAAAGTTGAGAATGAAAAAGATCAAGGAAAGAAGACAAAGAATTCGACCGCTAGATCTCACCATCAAACCTTTCGGGTTGGACATCTCATCCTCAGACGTGTCATGACAAATGCCAAAGCGTACAAATAAAAGTCCATGAACAAAACCGTCAAGCATGCGACATAAGGGGTGCTCCGTGCATTCCTTAAGATTGGTATACCAAGAAGAAACCTCGTCACGCAATATCAGCATTGTAACAACATGAGCATTGTCCGAAAACGGTAGCGTCATCACGCAACGGCATCATCCTATGACTGTTAGCACTATCAGCGAGATCCAAAGATTTACAACGTCACAAAGTTGCAATGTCATTCTAAGGCCATTGGCTTTACGACAAAGCCTTTCCACATACAAAGGCGTTCAAAGCCCTTCCATTTATGGTGACACCTGAAGGCCTCACCCAAGCAGGGGCAAAAAAAGACCTCACCAAGATGGGACATGCAAAAAACCTTGCTCTCATAAGGAACCCAATGTACATTAAATGAGAAAGACCTTGCATTACAAGGCACCTTCGATATACATCGCGCTATGTTAAGGCCCGGGAGGGGCGGCCCTGGCCTGACCACACATTTACCGATACAAATTAAGGAAAAAAAACTTGTCTTTATGAGGCACTCTTGATATACAAATCAAGAGCAAAAAATCTTGCTTTTATGAGGCATCATTATATTGCACGTTGAGCTAAGGCCCCGGGAAATGCGATCCCGGCCTAGTCAAACAACCACTGGTTAAAATCAAAGCAAAGAACTCATCTTATAAGGCACTCTCGATACGACGCGCTGAGTTAGGTCCCAGGACATGCAATCCCGGCCAGGCCACACGACCACCGGTTAAAAATAAAGAGAGAAAAGAGCCTATCTTTATGAGGCACACTTGATGTAACACCTCGGATTTTTGAATAATCAAATTAACTAAAATAAAGAATAATTAATCTCAGGCGTGAGAATTATGGGAATGGGGTTGCGCCATTGTGTTCGTCTCGGAATTCTGGTTGAAATAGAGCCCGAGTTTGTGAGAAACGAGTACCGGATGAAGGAGTTATGGACGAACGAAGATTGATGGCAAAAGAAAGAAAGAAAAAATGCACTGGAGCACTTGGGAACTGCGCCAGTACAAATTTGCAATGGCGCA
Source organism: Allium sativum (assembly GCA_030737875.1). Classification (NCBI taxonomy): domain Eukaryota; kingdom Viridiplantae; phylum Streptophyta; class Magnoliopsida; order Asparagales; family Amaryllidaceae; genus Allium; species Allium sativum. The sequence goes on from JASFAX010002542.1 coordinate 44,495, forward strand.
CCTGCCAAGTGCGCCCAGGCCGAGGCAGCAAGCCTGCACAGCTTTTTGGTTCAGGCTGACCCATGTTGCTGAGTCCATTCTGACTCCTTGCTGAGTCATTAGGTTTGAGGTGTCGCCCTATCCCGACTGAATGGTTTCGATTAACCCTAAGATCATCTGACGGCTTAAATTAATTCAAAACTCTATAAAAAGACCCATAGACTCAAACCCTAAATCAGAATTAAAACTAAAACTATGGCCGTCATGCTATTGTCTTGAACCCTAGAGCAGCCGCCACCAAATTGAAGAGGAAGAACAGCAAATCAAATCAGAACTACTCAACCCTAACAACGAATCTTCTTCAAAGGAGAGCTAATTCAACTTCAGAAATCAGAATTCAGAACTCAAGACTGCTTTTGAGTTGTGAGTTCGATAGTTTTAACAAAGTAATTAGTAATTTAATTGGATTAAGTTATAATGCGGATTGTATGAATGTGATATGAAGTATTGATTGCATGTTGTAATTATGTTGTAGGATTGTGATTGAAATCTCTATGACGTTATGTTGTGATGTTATCATTTATGATGTTAAGTTATGTTGCTATCATACAATCAAATCATCATGTTTCATATGCTAGTTTGGTTATGTTGATTCATATGATAAATCATATGTAGGCAAATTTAGATTTTGATTCAAACATGAAGCATATACAAGTTGGGTAGAATTATATGTGACCTTACATGGTTATGACATCTAGTTTATGTGAAAATTTAATTGAAAGTTAGGCTATGACATGTGTGAGTTATATGCTAAATTCTACATGATACTTTACATGTTAGATACTAGTTTACACCATTGTTGCGATGTATAAATCACATATGTAAGTTTATGAGTTGGATATGAATCATGTTATGCAAGTTTAGGGCTATTACCTATGCAAGTTTACTCCTTTAGATATAGATCTATGACATACATGATTTATGCAAGTTTGTGGCCATTATCTCATTAAGTTCACACCTTTAGATTTGGATCCATGACATATGTTGTTTATGCAAGTTTGTGGCCATTATCTCAT
>JASFAX010002543.1:0-45546 GCA_030737875.1 Allium sativum
ATATTCCAATAAAATATAGAATTTGGTATGGTATTGCAGTTTGAAATTTTGAATACAAACTTTGTCTGACTGTACCGGGTGGAAAATATAACAGATTTTGACGAAACTGAAAATATTTAAATCTGTTTATCAATACCTTTCTAACGAATCTGAAAAATTGAAATTTCATAACGAAAATCAAAAGTTATGGCCAAATGAATTTTCAGAAAGGTCGCTATATAGCATATATAGCCCTTGAAAATTGATATTTTGCATACGACCTCGGAATTCGACGAAACCACTTTTGTGGGGTCCGGGATGTCAAATTATTGCTAAGTTTCAAATTTCATAATTTTTGAAGCTAGTATGTGAGCGGGGCAAAAGATAATGTGATTGGTCAAATTCTGTTAAAATGGGTCGACCTAAAAATGGCCGTTTTTCAAACGAGCTCAGAATTTGACAAAACTGGTTTTGTTAGGACCGTATCGTCAAAACAAAGCTAGATTTATTTTTCTGTAATTTTTCGATTCAGTTTGTGGCCCTGGCAAATTGAAATGTACGTTTAAATTAAATATCGAATGTTTTATAATTTAAATTGAAAAATAACAGACTGTAACAGTCGAATTGGCCAACGAAACATATCCCATTGTGTTTGGAATGGGGGTATTTAGCTTGGGGCGACAGTCGTTGGGTTTAAAAAGGAGTCCGTTTGCAAAAACATTGTTTAAAACTTCCTATAAAGCTCGGACCAATAGGAAATTTTCTTTTATAAAAAAAATACGAACGAAACCCTAGCCGCCAGCGATTTGGACGACGTAGGGAGCTCGAAACTTCTCGTCGATTTCTCCACCGCCTCAGTCGATTTCGCCGCTTCCGCCTGTTGAAGCTTCTGACCGCCGTAGTCCCCTCTCCACATCCGACCCAGTCTCGCCACCATCAGAGGCGCCGCCATCGAGTTCTGGCGCTCCAAAGTTGGCACGTTTAAGCCGCCGCCCAGGGTTCATCTCGACGTCGAATTGGAGGAGACTGGTGCCGCTAGAAAGCTCTTCCCTCCCTCGACGACGTCCGACAATCTGATCAACCTATAGAGCAACGAATCAAGAGAAAAATCTAAACCTAAATTTGAGCAGGTTTGAAAACTAACGGGTTATATAATTTTAAACTGTTTTTACACTATAAAGCATTGCAAAACTTTGAAAAATAATATCTTTTTCGTTCTTTAACGAAATTTGATGAAACAGGAGACACCTGGCCGCAAGGAGGCTCTCTACATTCTAGAAGAAGCCGCGGATTTTTCTGACCTTCCTACGATTTTTAGCACTGCAATAACCAATGTGAGGAATCTAAACTATTTGTGTGAATGAAATCGCGTTGTATAAATTATATAAGCGAAGTGTAAATTATATACGCATTGTATACCTCATGTACATGTGTTGTATAAGTTATATTAGCGATGTATAAATTATACAAGCGTTGAATGAAACATATATGCTTTGAATTGTGATGAAATGCAAGTGAATTATTATATATATATATATATATATATATATATATATATATATATACTCCCCTCGTCCACAGACCATGGACGATATTTATTGCTTGTGATTGACGTGATATTATATAGTATGACGAATGGTTGGAAATAATTGTTTGTAGTTGATATTATGGTTGAAAAATACCTTTATGGTTGAAAAATGCCTTTGTGGTTGAAAAATACTCTCTTGTGGTTGAAACAAAATAGAATAGGATTGTGGAATTGAAAATAAAACATGCCGCCTGCGTGCGAACTAGATGCATGATCCCCATTGTCAAAAACCGCGAGGTTTTAAGGTAGAGCGAGGAGCCGTACTAGGGACGGTCCCGGTTTTAACTACCCTGCCGTTATGCTGCCGAAATTTTCTGAAATATTTATGTGTTAGAATAATTTTCATTCGTTGAAATAAATTACATATGCTATAGCGAATATTCATGTGTTGAGTTGCAATTCATTCGTTGAGTTGAAATTCATGTGTTGAATATTATTTGAATTTAAACAAATAGCTTAAGCGATAAAAATCACATTTTTATATATATACAAACTATATAGAATATTCATGTGTTGAATTGCAATTTGTTCGTCGAGTTGAAATCCATGTGTTGAATATTATTTGAATTTAAACAAATAGCTTTAGCGATAAAAATCACATTTTTATATATATACAAACTATATAGAATATTCATGTGTTGAATTGCAATTTGTTCGTCGAGTTGAAATTCAGGTGTTGAATATTATTTGAATTTAAACAAATAGCTTTAGCGATAAAAATCACATTTTTATATATATATACAAACTATATAGAATATTCATGTGTTGAATTGCAATTTGTTCGTCGAGTTGAAATTCATGTGTTGAATGTTATCATCTTTTAAAAATAAAACGAATCGACAATGAAAACTACACCTTTATTGTGAACATGAAGTGTTAAAAACATTCACGGGTTGAATAAATATTTTTGATGATAAAAATATTTCTTTTATCATGTATATGCCTTGATAAAAATACACATGTGTTGAAATAAATAATAATTTGCTAGAAATATTATTATTAGCTTTGTTCTGCATATATATACATGTGTTGAACAGGAAAAATGGATTAGCTGTAGAGTAAAGAAATTATTTGCGTGCCCGACAAATAGGTAAACCTTAATGAGTTGGCTGCGCAATTTTATTTATATATCAACTCCTGTGAATGCCATTGGATGCGGAGTGCTGGTTATTCTATGTGAAATAATAAACGTCGCCATAGGATAGTAACAATTAATTTTGAACTACACTACATGGCATACTTCTTGATGATAGGCATACTTCATCATATTCCACATAAGCAACTGGAGCTTGTGTGACGAGGTGGAAGATTCACCATACAAGCAAGAGGCTTGTATGGCGATGACTATATACTACAGGTTGAACTGATGACTGATATGGACTATATAAAATATAACGATAAATTGCCAGATTAATAAAAACCCCACACGGGTCTGGAGTTGACAATAATCACGTCGCTCTATTTATTAGATACGACACATGGACTATTTATTTCCACACGGAAATGGGGTGACGAGAATTTATTCTCTGGAGTGTTTATCAGTACATGCTCCCCCGTAAACACCAAAATATATCACTATAAATATGTGAATGCTTTTTAGGATTTATTGGGTACCTAATACGGCCCAATAAATTTCCAAACCCCTCCCCGTACAAAGGAGGATATGGCGAAATTTTTCGAAATATTAAGGCGTTAGTGAAATATTTGAAGTAAAAACGAAGTTGAAAATATAGAATGAACTATAGTTGAAATTATAGAATGAACTATATTTATATATATAAATATAAATATAATTAAAAGGAACAGAGGCCGTGCAGTTCGTGTTTCGGAATCGTAATTTGAAACGATTAGTGCGAGAAATCCGACCATCGGATTTTCCCGAAACCGCAACCGCTTGGTTCGCCTTGGAAATATCTTTCCAACGGCACCAACCTTGTAAAAATCCAACGGTTGGATTGACCGGAATGTTTAATTCAAATCTGAAGAAAAACAGCGCCAGAATCGTTTATATTTATATATAAATATAATTAAATTAAATCGAATAACGACGCTGCAGTTCGAATTTTGAAACCGTAACTTCAAACGACTAGTGTGGGAGATCCGACCATCGGATTTTCACGAAACTGGAACCGTTGGGTTCGCTTTGGGAATATCTTCCCACTGATATAGACTTTGTAGAATTCCAACGGTTAGATTTTCCGATATGTGTAAAACAAATTAGGAGAAAAACAGCGCCAGTGCCACGGCACGACCTGAAACGTCGTTTAATTAAATATGGCCATTTTTAAATAAATAAAAATGGCGAAAAATCGTTATAAAATACTATAAGCAACATAGATTGCAAATAAACCAATTGGGCTTGAATTGTTTGATATTTGATGGTTGTATGTGTTTGACGCAAAAATAACACTAAAGAACTGAAAAATGGATGTCGAATAATATAACCATAGAAAGAATCGATTTAAATTCTAATGACGTGATTTATTTGAAAAGGCCGAGCTAACCCTCATTTCAAATAATTTATCGAGCGATTCGAATTGGAAAATGCAAAGACGATTCAAGACCGACGATCTTCGTATCGGTTGGATGGGCGCTACTGAGGTTCCTGACCGGAGTAGCTACCGGAAGGGGACGGAAGTAGTAGCCGTCTGAACGTATGTGTTGATTGTATGGATATGCGAGGAATTGACGCCTCCGGTTTCGTTCAGACCCAGAACGGACTTGTAAATGGACTGTGTGTCTGACATTGGATTTTGTTCTATACTGATTGATCTCTGTTAAATAAATATCTGTTTGGCGGCGGAGAATTTATTCTTTTGCTTAACGCCCTTGTCTGAGACATACGAGCTCAGGGGTTATATATAGATGGAAATCAATCGTGTGGAGTGGACTGCTTATGTGGCATGCCAGGATGCTGTGATCAAGGCTTCTATTGCAAAGCAAAGTCTTGTGGATGATGATCAAAGCAAGGTCTACGTAGCCTAGCTTTGTGTATTTCGTAGATTCGCGAACCTCACACCCCGGTATGAGTTAAAAACGGGATACGGACTGCAGGGAGAGCACGACGTTTCTTTCTAGCTATGGTGGTGTCAGTGACTTACCAGCCCTGACATTTATATCTATTTTTCACCTATGTGGTTGTTGGAATGCGAGGCGCCTCGATTATAGGTCTGTAAGGACTGGGAAACGTGTGTTCAGGAATTGCCAGTCCTCAAACGTAAGAGAGGACCGGCCCTGAAGATCCAGGGGTTACCCAGAGTGTGTAGTCCCGAGGCATTTGCTAGAGTGTCTCGAAGCGGAGAGGAGCTTGCCCCTTGCCTCGACTCATGACGGAAATCCAATTTCCAATACAAAATAACGGACTTGATTGTAGAACTAGTATGGCGACATAGTGGTATGGGGCACTATGCCGTCTATGATTGATATTTATGATGCTATTCATTTTTGAAACATATATGCACTAGTAATAATATCAAATGATTTTGCTTTATACGTATCAAGCATATTTGGCTATTATAAGGTAAAACTCTATCCTGCGGCTTGCGTTGCATTGTGTGATGGGACCTGAGTCTTATAATGGCTTCATTCTTTCTAAAAGCATTGCGTTGTTTTAAAAGAATTTATTTTGTTTTAAATGCACTAGCAATCAATGGAGTAAACCCGTTCCGCGAAAGTGGCGTGGTCCTATGATTCGCTTATTACTGTTGTTTAATTGTTAAATAGATTCCTCATACCAGTCCCCATGACCGACTCGTTGTTTGTTTCACTTTGCAAACGCGGGTGCCCTTATTTTCACACGGGCAGCCTAGTACACAGGTGATAGGTTGTTTTTGGCTCTGCACTGCTGCATTGAGTGCATTTTTGGCTCATGGCGAGGCTGACTTCACAGAGATGACTTTGACTTTTTCCGCCATTACTGTACTTATATTATGATCCCGCCACTGGCGATGCAGACTGATTTACTTTCCGTATTTCTTACTACATGTATATGTATTCTGCCTTCGGCGATGTAGACTGATACCCTTATTATGTCTCACTGCATGTATGTATTCCGCCTCTGGCGATGATGACTGATCACTTTCCTTTTTATTTACTAAGTTATATCCCACGCTATGCTATTCTGATATCATTACATGTTGTGATTCCGCTGCCATATCCCTATAAAGTTATTCTATTTATTGTTTCTGCTATTATCTGTTCTCTGCTATGATGATTAATGTGTTATTTCCCAATGATTATCCTTAATACCGCCCCTCGGATTTTGGGATCGTCACAGTTGGTATCAGAGCTTTGGTTAACCTTAGTTCCGGGATCTAACACATTAAACACATCGTCAAATTAGAATCAGTAGTGTTCTAATGCGAGTAGCTCATTAGAGATAGGATTAGCAATGTCCTAGAATGAGCTAAGCAGATTAGCAAAACAATTTGATCAGTACATCATCATTTCCTTTTCTTATGTTCCCCTGCTTTATCATTTATGAAAATTATCAAATCTGTGAGCTTGACTCTTTTCTTGCTTATACAGTATTCTCTTAGATGGCTACACGAGCAGCAGCAGCTAGAGGAGGCCGTGGAGGCCGAGGAGATGCAGCAAGAGGACGGGGGAATATCCCCGTAGTTGTGGAAGGCCCTATTGTTCAGCCACCAGCACCCGAAGACTTTGAGCTAGACAAAGTAGCAAAGAGGTACAGGAACCTTGGGGGAAAACCTTTTACTGGCACTGGTACAGTGACCGAGGCTATAGCTTGGTTGAAGACCTTTGAGAAAATCTTTGAAGGCATGGGTATGGGAACCAACAACAAAGCACGACTTGGTATTTGGCTCCTACAGGAGGAAGCAGAGCTGTGGTGGGATGCCATTACCTCAGAGGATGCAGATGGTACTGTCAGAACATGGGAGCAATTCAAAACTATGTTCAATGAGAAGTTTGTACCTGAACAGGCTCTAGAGAGGATGCGAGAGCAGTTTGCTAATCTCCAGCAAGGAGATCTCTCTATTCAAGATTATCTAAATAAGTTCACCCAGTTGTCACGCTATGCTCCAGAGCTGATTACGACCAACAAAGCAAAGAACAAGAGATTCATATTTGTGCTAAAGCGCAAGTACCATGACAGAGCTATGAGCAACATCAAACTCTCCTTTTCAGAATTAGTAGAAATGGCTTGCAATTACGAAGACATGGATGAAAGGCACGCTAGCCAAGACCGCGCCAAAAGCCAAGCTGGAAATAAGCGCAAGGCTTCAACAGATCAACCCGAGTCTAGCATTACAGCGGCTGCTACTCAGAAACCTGCAAAGATCCCGAAAGGAAATTGCTACAACTGCGGGAAGCCAGGTCATTTTTCTAATGTATGCAAAGCCCCGAGGAAGCCAAAGGCAAATGACTCAGCCGAATGCTACAACTGCCATAAGAAGGGGCACTATAGCAGGAACTATCCTCTGAAGCAGAATGCACAAGTGGCTCATGTCTATGACGGGAAGACCCCGTCAGCTACCACCGATGGATCAGGTAAACCCGATGTCTTGGGAGGTACCCTTACTATTAAAAATATTCCTGTTTCTGTACTTTTTGATACTGGTGCATCACGTAGCTTCATTTCTGGTAACCTTGTTCACAAATTAAAATTGAAATGAAGAAAACTTAAGGAACCAATTAAAGTTCGAAACCCATTAGGAAGTTCTCTTAGTCTCAGTTTATACTGTAGAGTGCCTATCTCTTATTCTTGCTACAAGTTTTCTTTTGATTCGATTGTCATGGACCTTTCCGAATTTGATATTATACTGGGGCTGGACTGGTTGACAAAATATAAGGCCGAAGTTAGATGTGCCGAAAGAATCGTGAAAGTTGAAACAAAATCGGGGCATATCACTATACCATGTCTCGGTGCAGAAATTAATAGAACAAAATTTTGGTCTTCTTTAGAAGTTACTCCCCCTTCGATAGAAAAGATACCAGTCGTTAAAAATTACGCGGATGTGTTTGAAGAAGTGGAAAACTTACCGCCGCAAAGAGAGATTGAATTTAGAATAGATCTAATTCCTAACGCCCGACCAGTAGTACACCCAATAAGAAGAATGGCCCCGAAAGAAAAAGAAGAGTTAAGTAGTCAAACCCGAGAATTACTTTGGAAAGGTTTGATCAGACCGAGCTTTTCAGCATGGGGAGCAACAGTAGTATTTGTCCCGAAATCAGACGGTACTCTAAGACTTTGTGTTGATTACCGAGATCTCAATAAACAGACAATGAAGAACAAATATCCCTTGCCCTGTATAGACGATCTGTTAGATCAATTAAATGGAGCAATAGTATTCTCCAGAATGGACCTAGCTACAGGTTTCCACCAATTACGTATAGCCGAAGACTGTGCTCCTTTGACAGCCTTCAGGGGTCCCGATTTGTTCTACGAATGGTTAGTAATGCCGTTCGGCTTGTGTAACGCTCCGGCATACTTCGTTGATCTCATGAACAGAGTGTTCCGTGGTGTATTGAATAAATTTGTTCTAGTCTTCTTCGATGACATTTTAGTCTACTCTAAGTCGGAAGACGAACATGCAAAATATTTAGAACAAGTGTTGAAAATTCTAAGGAGAAATGTCTTGAAAGCTAAATTTTCTAAATGTGTCTTCTGGCAAATGAAGTTAAGTTCCTAGGCCATGTCATATCAAAAGAAGGGATTGCTGTAGACCCAAGCAAAATTACAGCGATTCAGAACTGGAAACAACCTACTACTCCCATGGAAGTTCGAAGTTTCCTTGGATTAGCTAGTTACTATCGGAAATTCGTTCAGGATTTTTCAAAGATATCAGGAGTATTGACAAAGCTTACAAAGAAGCATGAGAAATTCAAATGGACACCCGAATGTGAAGAAGCTTTCCAGAAGCTGAAACTGAAGTTGACAACCGCTCCAGTATTGACAATTATAGAAGGTAACCAAGACTTGACTGTATGGACAGATGCTTCTATTAGAGGGCTAGGCGCAGTGTTAATGCAAAAAGGCCAAGTGATCGCTTATGCTAGCCGTCAACTGAAGCCGCATGAAAAAAACTACGCAACTCATGATCTTGAGTTATTAGCTATCGTGTTTGCTTTAAGGATCCGGAGGCATTATTTACTGGGCGAGAAGTTCGAACTATACACCGATCATCAATCCTTGAAATATCTATTCACTTAGAAAGATCTAAATTTGAGACAACAGCGTTGGTTAGAATTCCTTGCAGCATACGATTTTGAAATTCTATACACTCTAGGGAAAGCCAATGTTGTAGCAGATGCGCTCAGCAGAAAGAATGAAATCATTGCCAGTTTTATCATTACGTCTTCTTTAATTGACAGGATCTCGATCCTTCAAAAAGAGGATAATTTTGTAAAAGCAATGATCAAAAGGATCAATGAAGGCATAGACTCCAGCTTCCAAGTGGATAGTGAGGGGGTTTTGAGATTAAAAGGGAAAATTTGTGTGCCTGGAATTCCAGAGCTCAGAAGGGAAATACTTGATGAATGCTACAAATCCAAATTAAGTATCCATCCCGGTGTGAGCAAAATGTATAACGATATCAAGCACACATTCTGGTGGAAGGCGATGAAAAGAGATATCTCATTATATGTTAGCCGATGCCCCACTTGTCAGCTGGTTAAGAGTGATCAGCAGAAATTAGCTGGATTATTACAACCCTTAGAAATTCCAGGATGGAAGTGGGAACAAATCTCGATGGACTTCATTGATGGCCTTCCTCGAACTAAGAAAGGAAACGACTGTATATGGGTAATCGTAGATCGCTTCACGAAGACTGCCCATTTCATACCTGTCCGATCCAACAGAACGACTCAAAGTCTAGCACATATTTACTTCAAAGAGATAGTTAAACTACATGGAGTGCCGCTCAATATAGTCAGTGATAGAGATCCCCTATTTACTAGCAAGTTCTGGGAAGCATTCCAGGAAGAGTTGGGAACCAAATTGAATCTAAGCACCGCTTATCACCCTCAGACAGACGGCCAAACTGAGCGGGTGAATAGAATTTTAGAAGATTTGCTGCGGGCTTGCGTTATCGATTTTGGAGGCTCATGGGAAGATCACTTACATTTAGCCGAATTCTCTTACAACAATAGCTATCAAGCAAGTTTGGGAATGTCTCCATTTGAAGCATTATACGGTAGATCGTGCAGATCTCCCGCATGTTGGGTAGAACCTGGCAACAGACTTGTGTTAGGGCCCGATATGATTCGAGAAGCATCGGATAAAGTCGATTTCATTAAGAAGCGATTAAAAACCGCACAGAGCCGACAGAAAAGTTATGCTGATGCGAGAAGAAGGGATATATCGTTTGCCGTTGGCGATTATGTTTATTTAAGAGTTTCTCCAATGCGGGGAGTAATCAGATTTGGCAAGACTGGGAAGTTGGCACCGAGATTTATTGGTCCCTTTCCTATACTTGAACGGATTGGAACTCTTGCGTATAGAGTTTCGTTACCTAATTGGTTGCCTGGTATACATGATGTGTTCCACGTATCACAACTCAGAAAACATGTTCATGATCCAGACCTTGTTGTGGAAGAAGCAGCGCAACATGATATTGACATAACTCCAGAATTAGCACTCAGAAGAGAGCCATTAAAGATAGTTGGCAAAGAAACTAGAGAGCTAAGGAGGAAAAAGATTCATCTAGTCAAAGTGCAGTGGAGTAGTGATCTTAGAGACTGTACTTGGGAAACTGAGGAAAGCATTAAACAAGCCTATCCTAAAAGCAGAGTGGACATCTCTGACTAACTCCGGTGCAAGGTACCTTTACAATACTTTGCATTTACATTTTATTTCCTGCTTAGCTGTTATTTCCTTTTCGAGGACGAAAAGTTTTAAGTGGGGGAGATTGTAATAACCCGGAAAATGTGAACCAATTTAAATTTTTTAAATTAGGTTATTACCAAGAAATTTGAATAGTTGAAATAGCATATTTCAATAAAATATAGAATTCGGTATGGTATTGCAGTTTGAAATTTTGAATACAAACTTTGTCTGACTGTACCGGGTGGAAAATATAACGGATTTTGACGAAACTGAAAATATTTAAATCTGTTTATCAATACCTTTCTAATGAATCTGAAAAATTGAAATTTCATAACGGAAATCAAAAGTCATGGCCAAATGAATTTTCAAAAAGGTCGCTATATAACATATATAGCCCTTGAAAATTGATATTTTGCATACGACCTCGGAATTCGACGAAACCACTTTTGTTGGGTCCGGGATGTCAAATTATTGCTAATTTTCAAATTTCATAATTTTTGAAGCTAGTATGTGAGCGGGGCAAAAGATAATGTGATTGGTCAAATTTTGTTAAAATGGGTCGACCTAAAAATGGCCGTTTTTCAAACGAGCTCAGAATTCGACAAAACTGGTTTTGTCAGGACCGTATCGTCAAAACAAAGCTAGATTTATTTTTCTGGAAATTTTCGATTCAGTTTGTGGCCCTGGCAAATTGAAATGTACATTTAAATTAAATATCGAATGTTTTATATTTTAAATTGAAAAATAACTGACTATAACAGTCGAATTGGCCAACGAAACATATCCCATTGTGTCCGGAATGGGGGTATTTAGCTAGGGGCGATAGTCGTTGGGTTTAAAAAGGAGTCCGTTTGCAAAAACACTATTTAAAACTTCCTATAAAGCTCGGACCAATAGGAAATTTTCTTTTATAAAAAAAAAAATACGAACGAAACCCTAGCCGCCAGCGATTTGGACGACGTAGGGAGCTCGAAACTTCTCGTCGATTTCGCCGCCGCCTTAGTCGATTTCGCCGCCTCCGCCTGTTGAAGCTTCTGACCGCCGTAGTCCCCTCTCCTCATCCGACCCAGTCTCACCACCATCAGAGGCGCCGCCATCGAGTTCTGGCGCTCCAAAGTCGGCACGTTTAAGCCGCCGCCCAGGGTTCATCTCGACGTCGAACTGGAGGAGGCTGGTGCCGCCAGAAAGCTCTTCCCTCCCTCGACGACGTCCGACAATCTGATCAACCTATAGAGCAACGAATCGAGAGAAAAATCTAAACCTTAATTTGAGCAGGTTTGAAAACTAACGGGTTATATAATTTTAAACTGTTTTTACACTATAAAGCGTTGCAAAACTTTGAAAAATAATATCTTTTTCGTTCTTTAACGAAATTTGATGAAACCGGAGACACCGTGACCGCAAGGAGGCTCTCTACATTCTAGAAGAATCCGCGGATTTTTCTGACCTTCCTACGATTTTTAGCACTGCAATAACCAATGTGAGGAATCTAAACTATTTGTGTGAATGAAATCACGTTGTATAAATTATATAAGCGAAGTGTAAATTATATACGCATTGTATACCTCATGTACATGTGTTGTATAAGTTATATTAGCGATGTATAAATTATACAAGCGTTGAATGAAACATATATGCTTTGAATCGTGATGAAATGCAAGTGAATTATTATATTATATATATATATACTCCCCTCATCCACAGACCATGGACGATATTTATTGCTTGTGATTGACGTGATATTATATAGTATGTCGAATGGTTGGAAATAATTGTTTGTGGTTGATATTATGGTTGAAAAATACCTTTATGGTTGAAAAATGCCTTTGTGGTTGAAAAATACCCTCTTGTGGTTGAAACAAAATAGAATAGGATTGTGGAATTGAAAATAAAACATGCCGCCTACGTGCGAACTAGGTGCATGATCCCCATTGTCAAAAACCGCGAGGTTTTAAGGTAGAGCGAGGAGCCGTACTAGGGACGGTCCCGGTTTTAACTACCCTGCCATTATGCTGCCGAAATTTTCTGAAATATTTATGTGTTAGAATAATTTTCATTCGTTGAAATAAATTACATATGCAATAGAGAATATTCATGTGTTGAGTTGCAATTCATTCGTTGAGTTGAAATTCATGTGTTGAATATTATTTGAATTTAAACAAATAGCTTTAGCGATAAAAATCACATTTTTATATATATACAAACTATATAGAATATTCATGTGTTGAATTGCAATTTGTTCGTCGAGTTGAAATTCATGTGTTGAATATTATTTGAATTTAAACAAATAGCTTTAGCGATAAAAATCACATTTTTATATATATACAAACTATATAGAATATTCATGTGTTGAATTGCAATTTGTTCGTCGAGTTGAAATTCATGTGTTGAATGTTATCATCTTTTAAAAATAAAATGAATCGACAATGAAAACTACACCTTTATTGTGAACATGAAGTGTTAAAAACATTCACGGGTTGAATAAATATTTTTGATGATAAAAATATTTCTTTTATCATGTATATGCCTTGATAAAAATACACATGTGTTGAAATAAATAATAGTTTGCTAGAAATATTATTATTAGCTTTGTTTTGCATATATTTACATGTGTTGAACAGGAAAAATGGATTAGCTGTAGAGTAAAGAAATTATTTGCATGCCCGACAAATAGGTAAACCTTGATGAGTTGGCTGCGCAATTTTATTTATATATCAACTCCTGTGAATGCCATTGGATGCGGAGTGCTGGTTATTCTGTGTGAAATAATAAACGTCGCCATAGGATAGTAACAATTAATTTTGAACTACACTACATGGCATACTTCTTGATGATAGGCATACTTCATCATATTCCACATAAGCAACTGGAGCTTGTGTGACGAGGTGGAAGATTTACCATACAAGCAAGAGGCTTGTATGGCGATGAATATATACTACAGGTTGAACTGATGACTGATATGGACTATATAAAATATAACGATAAATTGCCAGATTAATAAAAACCCCACACGGGTCTGGAGTTGACAATAATCACGTCGCTCTAGTTATTAGATACGACACATGAACTATTTATTTCCACACGGAAACGGGGTGACGAGAATTTATTCTCCGGAGTGATTATCAGTACATGCTCCCCCGTAAACACCAAAATATATCACTATAAATATGTGAATGCTTTTTAGGATTTATTGGGTACCTAATACGGCCCAATAAATTTCCAAACCCCTCCCCGTACAAAGGAGGTTATGGCGAAATTTTTCGAAATATTAAGGTGTTAGTGAAATATTTGAAGTAAAAATGAAGTTGAAAATATAGAATGAACTATAGTTGAAATTATAGAATGAGCTATATTTATATATATAAATATAAATATAATTAAAAGGAATAGAGGCCGTGCAGTTCGTGTTTCGGAATAGTAATTTGAAACGATTAGTGCGAGAAATCCAACCATCGGATTTTCCCGAAACCGCAACCGCTGGGTTCGCCGTGGAAATATCTTTCCAATGGCACCAACCTTGTAAAAATCCAACGGTTGGATTGTCCGGAATTTTTAATTCAAATATGAAGAAAAACAGCGCCAGAATCGTTTATATTTATATATAAATATAATTAAATTAAATCGAATAATGACGCTGCAGTTCGAATTTTGAAACCGTAACTTCAAACGACTAGTGTGGGAGATCCGACCGTCAGATTTTCACGAAACTGGAACCGTTGGGTTCGCTTTGGGAATATCTTCCCACTGATATAGACTTTGTAGAAATCCAACGGTTAGATTTTCCGATATGTGTAAAACAAATTAGGAGAAAAACAGCGCCAGTGCCACGGCACGACCTGAAACGTCGTTTAATTAAATATGGCCATTTTTAAATAAATAAAAATGGCGAAAAATCGTTATAAAATACTATAAGCAACATAGATTGCAAATAAACCAATTGGGCTTGAATTATTTGATATTTGATGGTTGTATGTGTTTGACGCAAAAATAACACTAAAGAACTGAAAAATGGATGTCGAATAATATAACCATAGAAAGAATCGATTTAAATTCTAATGACGTGAATTATTTGAAAAGGCCGAGCTAACCCTCATTTCAAATAATTTATCGAGCGATTCGAATTGGAAAATGCAAAGACGATTCAAGACCGACGATCTTCGTATCGGTTGGATGGGCGCTACTGAGGTTCCTGACCGGAGTAGCTACCGGAAGGGGACGGAAGTAGTAGCCGTCTGAACGTATGTGTTGATTATACGGATATGCGAGGAATTGACGCCTCCGGTTTCGTTCAGACCCAGAACGGACTTGTAAATGGACTGTGTGTCTGACATTGGATTTTGTTCTATACTGATTGATCTCTGTTAAATATATATCTGTTTGGCGGCGGAGAATTTATTCTTTTGCTTAACGCCCTTCTATGAGACATACGAGTTCAGGGGTTATATATAGATGGAAATCAATTGTGTGGAGTGGACTGCCTATGTGGCATGCCAAGATGCTGTGATCAAGGCTTCTGTTGCAAAGCAAAGTCTTGTGGATGATGATCAAAGCAAGGTCTACGTAGCCTAGCTTTGTGTATTTCGTAGATTCGCGAACCTCACACCCCGGTATGAGTTAAAAACGGGATAAGGACTGCAGGGAGAGCACGACGTTTCTTTCTAGCTATGGTGGTGTCAGTGACTTACCAGCCCTGACATTTATATCTATTTTTCACCTATGTGGTTGTTGGAATGCGAGGGGCCTTGATTATAGGTCTGTAAGGACCGGGAAACGTGTATTCAGGAATTGCCAATCCTCAAACGTAAGAGAGGACCAGCCCTGAAGATCCAGGGGTTACCCAGAGTGTGTAGTCCCGAGGCATTTGCTAGAGTGTCTCGAAGCGGAGAGGAGCTTTCCCCTTGCCTCGACTCATGACGGAAATCCAATTTCAAATATGAAATAACGGACTTGATTGTAGAACTAGTATGGTGACATAGTGGTATAGGGCACTTATGCCGTCTATGATTGATATTTATGATGCTATTCATTTTTGAAACATATATGCACTAGTAATAATATCAAATGATTTTGCTTTATACGTATCAAGCATATTTGGCTATTATAAGGTAAAACTCTATCCTCTGGCTTGCGTTGCATTGTGTGATGGGACCTGAGTCTTATAATGGCTTCATTCTTTCTAAAAGCATTGCGTTGTTTTAAAAGGATTTATTTTGTTTTAAATGCACTAGCAATCAATGGAGTAAACCCGTTCCGCGAAAGTGGCGTGGTCCTATGATTCGCTTATTACTGTTGTTTAATTGTTAAATAGATTCCTCATACCAGTCCCCATGACTGACTCGTTGTTTGTTTCACTTTGCAAACGCGGCCTTATTTTCACACGGGCAGCCTAGTACACAGGTGACAGGTTGTTTTTGGCTCTGCACTACTGCATAGAGTGCATTTTTGGCTCATGGCGAGGCTGACTTCACAGAGATGACTTTGACTTTTTCCGCCATTACTATACTTATATTATGATCCCGCCACTGGCGATGCAGACTGATTTACTTTCCGTATTTCTTACTACATGTATATGTATTCCGCCTTCGGCAATGAAGACTGATACCCTTATTATGTCTCACCGCATGTATGTATTCCGCCTCTGGCGATGATGACTGATCACTTTCCTTTTTATTTACTAAGTTATATCCCACGCTATGCTATTCTGATATCATTACATGTTGTGATTCCGCTGTCATATCCCTGTAAAGTTATTCTATTTATTGTTTCTGCTATTATCTGTTCTCTGCTATGATGATTAATGTGTTATTTCCCAATGATTATCCTTAATACCGCCCCTCGGATTTTGGGATCGTGACAACTATAGAGAACTCAACAAGCTCACAAAGAAGAATAGACACCCATTGCCAAGGATTGATGATCTTTTTGATCAGTTGGTTGGCGCTTCAGTATTTTCGCAGTTGGACTTAGCCACGGGGTTTCATCAGTTGAGGGTGGCTGAGGATAGCATAGGCAAGACTGCCTTTAGGACTCCGGATGGTTTCTATGAGTGGCTGGTGATGCCATTTGGGTTGATGAACGCCCCTGCATACTTTGTTGATTTGATGAGTAGGGTGTTCAGGGAGTTCCTTAATAAGTTCGTGGTGGTCTTTGTGGATGACATCTTAGTCTTTTCTAAGAGTGAGGAAGAGCATGCCCTACATCTTAGGGAAGTGTTGGAGACTCTTCGAGCGCATAGCCTTAAGGCTAAATTTTCTAAATGTCACTTCTGGAGGAAGGAAGTGCGGTTCTTGGGGCACGTGGTCTCCAAGGAAGGGATAACTATGGATCCCGCGAAGGTAGTATCTATTCAAGATTGGAAGGTTCAAAAGAATGCTACTGAGGTGAGGAGTTTCTTGGGGTTGGCTGGCTACTATAGGAAGTTTATCAAGGACTTCGCGAAGATATCAGCCCCATTAACTCGCTTGACGAAGAAGAATCTAGTCTTCGCATGGGACATAGATTGTGATGATGCGTTCCGATGGTTAAAGAGAGCTTTAACCACAGCTCCAGTCTTAGTGTTGCCAGATGGGAGTAAGCCATTTGTTGTCTATACCGATGCTTGTGGGACTGGACTGGGCGCAGTCTTAATGCAAGAGGGAAGGGTAATAGCCTATGGTGGAAGGCAGTTGAGAAAGCATGAGAAAAATTACCCTACCCATGATTTAGAGTTGGCCGCTATTGGTTTTGCGCTTAAGATTTGGCGCCATTATCTTCTGGGAGAGAGATTCGAATTGTTCACTGACCACAAATCATTGAAGTACTTGTTTTCTCCGAAGGATTTGAACTTGAGACAGCAAAGGTGGATGGAGTTCTTAGCATCCTATGATTTCGAGATAGCGTATACCCCTGGCAAGGGTAACGTGGTGGCGGACGCCTTGAGTAGAAAAAGGTTGTCCTTGAGTCCATTGTTCGTGGAACGACGAAGCTTGGAATTTATCTCGATGTTTGATTTCAGACCTTCCGTTGATTATGTACCTGGTTTGCTAGCATCCTTGGAGGTCAGACCTACTCTTTTGGGATGGATTGGCGAGGCACAGCGGGACGACCCGCAGTTGGTTGAGTTAGTAGAGAGGCTCATAAGGGGGGAGTCGTCCAGCCATTTGAGTAGGTACACCCTAGACGATAGAGGGTGCTTGCGTAGAGACGTCAGACTTTGTGTACCGCAAGACGAGGGTTTGAGGAAGGCTATTCTTGATGATGCACACCGTTCTTGGATGACCATTCATCCCGGTGGGGACAAGATGTACCAAGACATGAAGCGAGTTTTCTTTTGGGCCGGTATGAAGAAAGATGTGGCCGAGTATGTCGCTAGATGCTTGGTGTGCCAACAGGTGAAAGCGGAGCAAAAGAAACCAGGTGGGTTGCTTCACCCATTGGAAGTTCCGCAATGGAAGTGGGATAGCGTCTCGATGGATTTTATCGATGGGTTACCTAGGTCAAGGAAGGGTAATACGGGAATTTGGGTTGTGGTAGACAGACTTACTAAGGGTGCCCATTTCATACCCGTGAAGAGCAAGAGGACTGCTCCATGGCTAGCTTCAGTTTACCTTCGAGAGATAGTTCGATTGCATGGGGTACCCTCTAGCATAATGAGTGATCGAGATCCCATCTTCACTAGCGAGTTTTGGAAAAGTTTGCAAGAAGCAGTGGGGACTCAGTTGTGTCTGAGCACCGCATATCATCCACAGACGGACGGCCAGACCGAGAGGGTGAATCGTGTTCTAGAAGACCTTTTGAGGCTTTGTATCTTGGATTTTGGAGGTGCATGGGAAGAGCATCTTCCATTGGTGGAGTTCGCGTATAATAACAGCTTTCAGTCCAGTATTGGTATGGCTCCTTTTGAAGCTCTTTATGGAAGGCCTTGTCGATCACCTACATGTTGGTGGGAATCTACGGATAAGATCTTGCTTGGGCCCGATATGGTTAGAGAGACTTCGGAAAAGATTGATTTAATTCGAAGAAGGATGAAAGCAGTGCAGGATAGGCAGAAATCTTACGCGGATAAGAGAAGGACGGATCTTGAGTTTGATGTTGGGGACATGGTCTTTGTCAAAGTATCTCCATTACGGAATGTAGTTCGCTTTGGGTCCATTGGGAAGTTAGCTCCAAGATTTGTTGGGCCGTTTCCTATTAAGGAAAGGATTGGACGGATGGCATATAGAGTGCTTAGTGGGGTACATGACGTATTCCATGTGTCAAATTTGAGGAAGTGCCTACATGAGACCGCAGAGGTGGTAGAGCCGAGCTTGCTAAAAGAAGTGGAGGTAGAGCGTGATGCAACTATTCGACGAGCTCCTACCCGCATCCATGGGTCAGAGATTAGGAAGTTGAGGAACAGAGAGGTGCAGCTAGTCAAAGTGCAATGGGGAGAAGATGAGAGCAATGCTACTTAGGAGACAGAAGCGAAGATGCGTTCATTATACCCATTCCTTTTTGAGGGTATGTCTTTTAACTTCTCCTTTATCGTTTGTCTAGTACTTATCTTATCTTTAGTATGGCCTCTCATTAGTACCTTTGACCTTTAGATAGGGTAAACCTATGGTTGAAACATGTGTTTGAGACATGTTATGTTTGATGGATGCGTGTGGATGCAAGTGTTTGCTAGTGGTTGCTCGTGGATACATATACACACACCCTAGGCACTAGATCGGCTCAATCACTTCATATTGCATATTGTATATAATTGTGTGTAGGTAGCTATATTAATGGATGTAAAATGGTTGTGCTATCATATGGATGATGCATTTTGGTGAATGATTGTGCACACATGTAGTAATAGTATGTGTCGATAAGGTTCTTTTGCATACATATTGGATGCATGGCACTATCATGGTTTGCATTAAGGAGGTCAACTGAATCAGTAGACCGCCTGATTTTGCATTAGACAGGGAACGTATACACACACTCTTCGCATATGTTCATACAACGTTAGAAACTCTAAGGACAATGGATGCCAGTGTTTGATGGTTTAGTAGATGGTTGTTTGGTTGGTAGGATACGTTCTTCTTGACTTAGAGATTTCGGGGACAAAATCCTTTAAGTAGGGGAGAATGTAACACCCCGTATGTTGAATAACTTGCTATAATATAAAACAGGGCAGAAATAAATTTTAAAATCTGAATCAGGGGAAATGGGCTATGCCATTGCGTTCATCTCGGAAAAATACGCGAAATAGAGTCCGAGTTTTCGAAAATCGGAGTCCGTATGACCTAGATAAGGCCCAAAGAAGTTTCAGAAAATTTAAAACAGATTTTAAATACGAAAAATTCAATTTTCAGAAGTGGCGGGAAAAATCCCGCCAGACCCAGGGGGTCGACTGGGGAGTCGACCTGCCCACCAGGTCGACTGGGGAGTCGACCCTAGTGTCGACCTGGGGGTCGACCTCCCTGGTCGAGCCCAAGTGACCTGGGTGCACCAGTTTGGCTTTTTGGCTGTGTTTTGGTGGCTAGGACGAGATCTGACGGCTCTAATTTAATTTAGGGTTAATCTAATGGCCTAAAACACCTTGCTAATCTATAAATACACCCTAAGACTACCCTAATTCATACTAAAAATAGATACAACACCGTTATGCCGTCAAAATGCAACTTGAAGGAGCCTCCATCAATCTAAAGAGGAAGATAGCTTCTCAAATCAATCTCTAATCAACTCTAGCAACTTAATCTTCTTCTTAGGAGTGCTAATCAACAAGTTGTGAGTTTTCTATAGCCTTAATGACCAATTATTGAAATGATTATGATAGGATATAATGAGGTTATGGCTATGAATGTGGATCAATGCATGTTATGCAAGTTATATGCTATGCGTTAATGATGTTATGCATGTTATGCAAGTTATATGCTATGTGTTTGTGATGTTATGCAAGTTATGCAAGTCATATGCTACATGTTCATGATGTTATGCAAGTTATGCAAGTCATATGTTACATGTTCATGATGTTATGCAAGTTATGCAAGCTATATGCTATATGATCATGATGTTATGCAAGTGTTCATGATGCTAGTTGCTATGATAAACATTGATCCATTATGACACCATGATTATGCAAGTTTGGTGTATGATTATATGCAAGTTCATATATGATATGTTATGCAAGTTTGGTGTATGATTATATGCAAGTCCATATATGACATGTTATGCAAGTTTGGTGTTTGATGATATGCAAGTAACATGTGCAAGTTTACACCTTAGTATGATATGCATACATATGCAAGTTAACCCCTTTGTATGTCATACATACATATGCAAGTTTACCCCTTTGTATGACATAAATAACTTATGCAAGTTAACCTCTTTATGACATATGTGATTCATGCAAGTTTGGGTTGATTATTTATGCTAGTTGGGTTGATGCTATATGCATGTTGACACCTTTAAAAACCCATGTTAATGTTATGCAAGTTGAACCCATTGTATTTGTGATGAATCTTCCCTTTTATGTCATGTTAGCGAATTACATGGGGAACGATGGGGTTAATATACATGTTAATGAAATGGTGTGAAGTTGGTATGATTATGCATACCATAAAGTGGATGGACATAATTGAGTCAATTATGTACATCATTAAAATTGGAATTAATTAGGGAAAATTAATTCGGGCGTGATTAATTAGGTGTAATTAATCGACTAATACACGAGGTTGGACCTTTTGTAGCGTAAGACTGCCCGGAACCGACCGGCAAATCCAGCTGCTACAAATGATTGGCCCAATGTGAGAGGTCTTAGGCAAATCCAACCGGCTATGGCGTAAGGCTGCCCGAACCCAACCGGCAAATCCAGCTGCCATAAAAGATGTCTAATGCGAGAGGTCTTTACAACGGTTACGTTTTTAATCAATTAAGAAACACTTAACCAGATAAGCATGTAGTGGGCATGAGGGGTTAAGTGGGTGCCTTGGGTGGCATGTGGAAATCAAGTAAGTGCCTTGGGTGGCATGAGGAAATCTAGTGGGTTGCCTTGGGTGGCAATAGAAAATACGATTAGAAGACTTAACCAAGTGGAAACATGTAATTAAACATGATTAAAGGGTTAAGTGGGATGCACTAGATAAATTGACAAGCTTAGGTGGTTGCTTGTGGGGGGCCATTTCAACCAGTAACCCATATGTATCTTATTGGGCTCGACCCATGTCAAGGACGGGACACGCGTACTGGGCTTGATTATAAGAGGCCAAAACGGGTTAGCGGTGGCAACGCGAGTCCAACGGGTTTCATATGCGTGTGTGGACCCGGGCTGGTAGGTAAGACGTTGTTGCATCGTATAGGTATAAGCCGTGCACCATTTGTTGTATCGGGTAGCCACTTTGGGGAGTGATACACCCCATTGTGGGGCCAGCACGGGTATCTACGGTAAGGAGCCGATCGCTTGGGAGTAGTGGGTACACCTAGTGGAGATAGGGGCAGACGGCACCTATGTAGCCAGCTAGGGGTACACGAAACTACTGGGTAAATTTTCTAAGTCCTTGGGACGGATCAACCTTTAAGTAGGAATGACTGGTGTGGTGCAGTTAGTAATTATCCTTGGGTGGGTAGATGCGTCTTTACCGTTATCCTAGTTCACCTTATGTCTAGTTGGCTACTTAGTGTAGTCATTTATCCCCAGTCATCCCGTGCCAAGTTTATATCATACCCTAATTACTTTAATGATTGTGTTGTTAAAGTTATAGGGCTCACTCAGACTTATGTCTGACCCCGTTGTTTTTATCTTTTTCCCCCTCAGGTCCTCAGGTTGGGCCTAGCACTAGTGGGCTTTGATCAGATTTCTTTATCTATCTTCTGGAGCTTGGACCGTGATGTAAAGCCCAGCTTATCTTTTCTTTTATGGCTACTGTTTATGTAGTGGGATTATGTACTTATGTTTTTATCAGGATGGATATTTAGTACTTGACTCTTTATGGTGTTGTAACTAAACATGTTTACCTTCTGCTGCTATGAAATGATGTTTTAGATTTTCAAGTATTTATATCTGTCTTGTTGTAATTTTTCTGTTCTATACTCACTTAAAATGCTCCACCGAAGTTAAGGCATTCCCTTAGTGAGTGACCTTAGCGGGTGTGGGGTGTTACACATACTGACTTCAAAAATCACGAAAACTGAAATCTAGCAATAATTTAATATTGCAGATCCAACAAAATTAGTTTCGTCGAATTCTGAGGTCGTTTGCAAAACTGGGTATTCTAAAGCTCTGAATGACCGATTTAAATATATAAATATATTTAAATATAATTAAATTAATATAAATAAATTTATATTATCGTATATATTCACCGAGGAATATCATACAGCTCCAGAATAATCCTATATTGGTTTCTAACTCGATATTTCATCATCAGAGTTATATCGATATTCGATTTATATTTAAATCCTTTTAAAATATAAATAAATTATAAAGGAATTCCATAGCGACTTTTCTAAAAATTGATTTGGACATATCTCAAAATCTATACGATGAAATCCTGATTTTTCTCTTCCACTGGAAAAATATACTTCACCAGCTCCTAACGTTTCTTGTTTCACAGAAATCCGATTTAAAACAAACCCTGTATATCAGTTGAAGTTCGAATCGCCAATTTACGAACTGCAGCGCCATTTCGAGCTCGATTATAATTATACGTTCTAACTTCGTTTATATAATATTTTTGTTATTATAATTCAACTCTAAACTGATTTATATACTTAGAATTGTCCAGTTCACACAATATTGTGAATTCCACTAATTCTGATTATTTCTGAATTAAATATATTATTTAATTATTATTTTAAATTAAATATTCACTATAATTTAATTCAACGACCATTAAATCCTCTTAATCACCTTTTTAAATAATTAAATAAATTAATTATTATCGCTGAAAAAATGCGGGTCATTACAGATTCTGATTTGTGTTTCATAAGATACACATATCCAAATCTACTGAAATCATCAGTAAATGCAGTGAAGTAATAAAACCCACCTCTAGCAGATGTACTCATAGGTCCACATACATCACTATGTATAAGGGCCAATACATTATTAGCCCGTTCGCTATGTTCAGTGAAAGGAGCTTTAGTCATCTTACCTAATTAACAAGATTTGCATTCTTCGTATGATTCAAAATCAAATGAATTTAAAATTCCATCTTTATGGAATTTTGATATGCGTTTCTCGTTTATATGGCCTAAGCGATAATGCTAAAGGTATGTTGGATTTAAATCATTAGACTTAATCCTTTTGGTATTAATGATATAAACTGGTATATCAAAGTTAAGAATATAAAGACCAATAACTAACTGTGCATTTCCATAAAATATCTCATTTAAATAAAATGAACAACATCTGTCTTTTATTATAAATGAAAATCGTAGCTTGTCCAAACAAGACATATAAATAATATTTGTTCTAATGGAAGGCACAGAATAACAATCTTCTAAATTTAAAACAAATATAGTTGGTAAGGACAAGTGGCAACTTCCTATGGCTAATGCAGCAACATTTTCTCCATTTCCCACTTGTAAGTCCACTTCTCCTTTTGCCAAGTTTCTACTCCTTTGCATTTCCTGCAAATTGACACGAATATGTGATCCACATCCAGTATCTAATACCCAAGATGTAGAAGTAGATAAATTGACATTTATAACATTTATACCTGAATTGGGCAAAGTAAAACTTCCCTTCTTCTTCTTTAGATCTTCTAAATAAGCATAACAATTGCATTTCCAGTGACACGACTTTCCGCAGTAGTGACAATCACCCTCTTTGGGAACCCCTCCTTTAGGCTTTGATGCCTTTTTGAAATTGGTCTTATTAGCAGTCTTCTTAAGCTGCTTTTTCTTGTTTTTGCCCTTGGCTTTAGCAGTTTCCTTTTGCACCATCATCATGGTAGCCAGTTCTGCTTTCTTCATGTTATTTTCTGTAGTTCTCAACATGCTCAATAACTCAGTCAAGGGTTTCTCAATTTCGTTCATGAGATAATTCGTGATGAATTGAGAATACTTATTGTTTAATGATTGCAACACAAGATCGGTTTGAGCTTCCGGTGTCAACGAAAACCCTAACCTTTCGAGATACTCAATATCTCTAATCATCTTCAGTACGTGTGGACCAACGGGTTCCTTTTCTCCCATTTTTAAGTGATATAGTGCCTTGCTTGTTTCATATATTCCTTGTCGAGCATTCCCTTCGAACAATTTCTTAAGGTGCTCGATCATCTCATAAGCATCCATGAACTCGCGTTGCTTTTGAAGCCCCAGAGTCATGGTTGCCAATATGAGACAGCTGACATAAAAAGCATCATCTTGGTGCTTCTTATGCGCATGAATCTCTGCACGTGGTGCAGTACTTGGTGGAGCCTCTGGAATAGGCCCATCAAGTACATACAAATTCCTTTCTTGCTTGAGGACAATCCTTAAGTTTCGGTGCCAGTCAAGGAAATTATTTCCATTCAGTTTTTCTTTTTCAAGAACAGACCTTAGTGATAAATTATTGGTGTTGCTTGCCATTTAGTATATACAAGAGATAATTAATTATAAATAATTTTGAAAATCAAAATAATAACAATCATTGTTATATAAATATGAATGTATAAATAAAATAAATATGCTCCCACTCAAATCAACATCCCTTATTTTAATATATGTATAAATATATATATTTAGGTGGTCCAAGATCGATATCTAGTTATGTCTTGACCTAGATTTAGCTAAACCCAAACACAACCTTTTAGCTAGACATCTTATGTCAATTATATCATCGTTTATATAACTCTTGTATCGCATGATAAACATTTTTTTTTTTACTATTATTCATTTGTTCATAATACAGAATAATTTATGCTGTTTGTCTCTAAGGCCATAATCCTATTATGCAGCCTAGTTAAGTTAGACCCAATAATACTTTGGAGCACCACATTTACTCCATGGCATATAACAAAAAAAAAAAGATGCACAACGCTTTGGCGTTAGTTACATCCAATGAGACTGACAGTGATGAGTGTATTATTGGAAGACGTCACCATAACTTAATATAAACAACAGTTTTAAGGGGATTTAAATTCGAATTGGCAAAAAATGTTATTTACACAAAAAAAAAAACAGTAAATCAATAATTTTAATTCCACATTTAAGTATTTAAAGGCACGAGTGTTAAAAGGAATTAAAAAAATACCTTGCCTTTTTCTTATATATAATAAAACAATTTGTGATATTTGTACATATAAAATTATGAAAATAGTTCACAATATCATGTGACCTTTTAGTCTAGAATTGAAACAGTCCAGTGTTTTAACTCTTTAAAAACAATGTTCATGGTGGAGCCACAGATAATATGTTTATATATAGCAAAACAGAAACACATTCATCTTATTTAAATAAATAAATGAAATCAGGCCTTATTAGGCCCAGTCCATTTAATGAAACAATTTTCGTCCCTGTATGTTTGCATCCAACAAAAGGCTGCATTAATGTGAAAACACTTTTACATCTTTCATTACGTTCAGGGATATATTTATACTGTTATTTCACATGCATTAGGATAATTTTGGAAATAACTGACCAACATATATCAATATTCAGATTTTAATGAACACAACAACATAATAGATATAGAGTTAAACAAATATAAATGAATACATTTGAGTAAGATAAAATCTAAAATTAATCAACACAGGCATTTGATCGAGCAGTTAGTGGGCATTTCAAAATACACCATATCTATATCAAATTCATGTGATACCAAAATTGCTTGCATCTCAATAACATAATATATTATCATATCACAGTAATGCATGTTTCCGTAACATACTATACATCAAAGTATGGACATTTTGAAATATGATAATGCATATATATATATATATATATATATATATATTGACAAGTTTGACTCTCTCTCTATATATATATCATATACTCTGCTCAAATATTCATCTGAACTGAAATTGAATACACAAAATCCAAGCTTGTGTACAATAAAACAAGATTTAGAGTGACTTATAAAGCTTAGATACTAATATACTCAATCAATGTTATGAAATTTGCTATTAACAAATAATCAGTGTTGCAAGGAACTAATATTTGATGAGTATACTAACATAGATATGTATGTGATATAGAAGCCTTTTCATATATTAACAAATACTGTAATGAGATTTAAAGAAAACAATAGTTACTTTATTTTAAACTGGCTAGAGAAAAAACTGGGATGTATCGGTTTTAGGCATAATTTGTTCAATAACAGTTTAACCCAGTTTTATATCATTATTGTTTCATCCTATCAAAATTTAATTGAAACAAAGCCATATTAATCCTAGATTCTTATCAATAATTAGCATAAGATGATATCAGTATATCATCTTCTGTAACAAATAGATTTTGATCAGTGTTGCTACAGTGCACACAGTTATACCAAATAATTGGCCAATTTATTTTGACATATATACATATACATGTACCAGAAACAAACTATACAGATCTCTTATAAACAAATAGATTTTTGGGTACTCATCTGTAATGTAATAACCCAAACGCTAATAACAAGGGTGATTTTATACAAAATATCTAACAATTTTAATGGAACAATATCATATAGATCCATATTTCATTAACTTGTATCACCAAACTGATTAAAATAATTTGTTCCACTTAATTAGTTTAACAGAGCGATAATGAATTCAAGAGTCGACCACTAGAACAAATCCAAACACATATTAACATGTAAATAGTTTACAATCTAGATCAGCTTCATAAGATCTAACAGAGCACAATAATATATATGTAATAGAATTAATTCGAATTTAATATATATATATATATATATCATTGTAACATCCTGCATTTTTATTGGTTTGTATTTGAATATTTAAACTAGTTTAAATATTGAATTTGGAATATTAATGGATTTATATTTTAATTAAAACGAAGTTGAACGTATAAAAATATATATTAAATATAATCGAGCCCGTAATATCGCGACAGTTCGTAGTTTAACGTTTTGAGCTTCAACTGAGTGTACATGACCCATCATTAGTCGAATTTCTACGAAATAAGAAACGTTGGAATATGTTGAACTGTATTTTTCTAACGGAAGTGGAAAACGGAGATTTCGTTGAATAGATTGCAAGATATGTCCAAATCAAATATTCAGAAAGTCGCTATGAAATCGTATATGAACCATAACGGTTATTTAAATATAATTGAATATTGATTACGAATTTGGATAAGATTTTTTTTAGAAGTAGTGATCATTTAATTTTTAGAATTTTACTGTAATTTTTAATTAATTAAATACGCAACTTTTTATTTGGAGTATTGTGCACCCTATATCAATATTTTGGGGTTTCACAATATGAGTTAACCTACGGATATATATTTTTGAGATCGTGGCACCTCGCTGGACACGACTATATTTTTATATTTGTCCATAGCAATTAGTATGAGAGTGAAACCTTGTTTAGCCGGGTACACAAATATAATTTTTTTACCTTAGCCTACATACTATGGATGAACGGAATAACACATGTTTCGTACCAATCTATTACTAAAGCATGGTGATTTCCAACATATCTTAGGATGTAAATATTAAAATCAATACACACGTCTCCAATTTATATATTAAAAGATCAAAACAAAGGATACCCATGTTTTTGTCCCAACGTTGAAAACCTTTGTCCAGAAATCTATGCAGACACTTCTTCCATTTCTCTATAAAGCTATGACTTGGACATCGGCTTTACCCCTACCATAATATATTAAGACCAATGTCTTCACAGCCAAATTTCATACACTAAACAATGCCTAAACGTACATATGAATACCGACAATTTGGCACTACTTTTTGGAAACATGGCCTACCCTAAGCTACTGAATGGACTTTGCAGTATGGTCAAAAATCACGCAGGCTATCTTTCCACCCCTACGCTCTTTACTTGTACTCGGCTACAATGCACATGCTGCTATACCCAAGAAGCAACAGTTTCTTCCTTCCATGAACACACATCAACCATAAGATTTTGTACATGCCAACCTACCTAGTATTCAATACCTTAGCCCGTACTGTCCTTTCCAAAATGATATAAACATTTCATCTCACGCAGACCTTCATGCTTAAGATTTACGCAGCTATTGGAGGGTATGCGGACCTATACTTAGCCTTCACCTAAGGTATCTAACCACCATGCCTTATGTACCCTAATTCCTTGCATGCCAAGGAGTTCATCTCTTTAAATATACGCTTTCATTTTTCTGTTTTCTCAACAAAATAAATTGACCCATTCTTATATGTATAAATTAAATTAAACAAATATGGGGATAAGCTTCATTTCTACTGGGGTTTTGGGTTCGACGTAAGCTTCTGACACTGTCGCGAGCTTCAAAATACTGGCGCTTGTGTGCATGGAGTGAGAAGTCTATGGAGTTGCGCAAAACTGGTGGAGTTGCAATGTATTGATGGGGAAACTCATGAGCCGTAGAAAATGGGTACTGTTGTGTAGAGATATAAGAAGACAGTGTGTAGGTGGGATTTGAGAATATCTCGATGCAAAGAGTGTGGACCAAAGACCCTTGTAGTAGTGGAGCTACTGTGGACGCGATCTCCGAGGATAGAAAGGTGCGCACACCTGCTGCCGCACGTCGAAGTCGCGGAAATGGTTTGATAAAAGGTGGAGGGCCGCGCTTGAAACTGAATTGGAGTTGAGTGCTACAAGTGTGTATTGTACAGAAGAAAAGGGGAGTTTTAAGTATCAGCATGGCATTTTGTTTTTGTGCATATGAGGCTACGACATTTCTGAAAATGCGGAGGAAAGGACGGATTTAATATGGAGTGAAACACGGAGTAGTTCGTTTGACTGAGGAGGAGTATGAATTTTGGTAATGGTGTTTGAAATTGGGAGGAACAACTTTATTTTGTTGAACATGGAAGAAGCATAACGAAGTGGTTTCAGAAAGGAAAAAATAAAATAATGTAAATAAAAAGGTGCACAGTGGTAAGAAAAGAAGTGGCATGGGCGGATTAACTTGTAAACGTGGGAAACCATTTGCACGGAGGGAAGTAAGGGGCTTCCAAATGTTTAATTCAAGAAGAAGAACGCCTGAATGAAATGCGGCGGGTTCTTTGAAGAAAATGGGCTGATGGTTTATGGGTAAAGCCCGATAATAAAAGAAAAAAAAAAGTTTAAAAAGGAAATCAAGAAGAGGGCAAACGAGATTAAAATGGGAAATTAGGTTTTCGTGTATTCATTTGGAAGCAAACTATGCATGATTTTTTCCTTTCCTCAAGGAAGTAGAAAGTAAACCAAGTGAAGGCAGTAGCGGATTTAAACGTGGGCCAAAATGAAGATGGGCCGTAAGAAATAAATACTTGGTGACGCAGTTATATAATATAAGGAAATTTATAATATGAAGAACTGGACGACTATGACTTTGTAATTTGGCTCGTGGGAAGGAAATCAGCAAAGGATGCGTGCATGGCACTGGGAAAAACTGTACAATTTGGCATTTGCGTGCAAGTACTGAAAGGAGAAGTCGAACAGTCGGCTTGGTAGTTTATTTGGTGAAGCTGGCAGATTGAAATTTGTAGAAGACGGGCTACAGTACGTAGCCGATGTGGTGCACAAAATGGGTTGGAACGATTCGGAGCTCGGTTGGATTTATGGCAGAATTGAACCCTGGTATAATCAACTGACGCAAATCGTTATTTAACGGTTAACGCGCAAAAGTGAGTAAAATCACTAACTCTGATCTATTTTTAAAATATCATAATTATATTTTAATAGTGGTTGAATGATGTGTGATGGTCGTTTAGGTAGATTACAATTAAATTGGTTGAATTATAGATATATCATTACATATATACATCATTAGCTGGATACCAATTCTATCAATTAAAATATTCCATATTATGGAATTTATGTGATTTGTGTTGACTAACGTCTATGGATACAGGAAACCGGTTGGGGGAACCCAACCGGATTCCGCAATATTTATATGTACTGTTTGTTTCATATGAACTGTTTGAACCCAGATGACATTGAAAACCCTGTATGAATTTTGATGTTGAATGGAAATTCAACTTTATTTTGATAAACGATATCGATTAAGAAAGTGGAAATAGTCGACCATAAACCCATCTTTTTGTTAAGAAGTTAATTGGCCGTCAGGCAAAATCAATGAAGTTAAAAATAATAAAAATTATATTTTTATAATTAAAACGATGTTTAAAATTATAATAGAAGTTCTATTATGAACATTTTATAGTTCGTTTTATAAAGAAAATAAAAATGATTGTTTGACTTTTAAATAAAGTTTATAAAGCTATAAGTATCCTATGAGTTAATATTTTGGATAATTATTTTTAAACAAACAATTTAGAAATAATTAGATTAATTATATTAATCTAATGGTAAGAAGTAACTAAAATCAGTTAACGAATTAACTGATGGTTTGAAGTTTATTTGAAATTGATTATTTGATAAATTTATTTTCAATTAATCTAATGCTAATGACTTAGCGAGAAATTAATCAAAATTAATAAGATTTCTTATTAATTACTTTTCAATCAATGAAGTCTAAATGATTATGGAACTGAGTACAAATAGTTATTATTTATTTAAGCAATCAATTTGTATGGAGTAAACTGTTTATTTCAGTAATGATGAAGTTAATTACTATTTAATTATTTTAATTAAAGCAATTATTTCTTAAATGGAATTCATTTAAGATGGTATTAAGTTGGTAATGAGATGTTTTACTTGAATTAAATAATTCGAATGAAAGAGAATTAATAGAAGACAAAGAGTGTTAAAGAGTTTTGGGAAAGGAGTTATAAATGGAGTTGTATAACGAGATTGAAGTGAAGGGTTTGATATTTGATAAAAATAGCCATAAACAACAAAGATTTCAAAGTAGGTATATGCGTTATAAAACTATATTGAAAAAGGAAACAAGAAATACAGTTTGATTAAGATTAGAATTAATAAGGGGTTAGAGTTACAGACTTATATCTATTCTAAGATAAGAATGTTGTCGATCAAGGTCTGAGAGGTAAATAAAATACCCCAACTTAAACGGCTTCACTATTATCGAGGAATGATATCAGTTTGTAACGAAAAGAGATGTCAAGATTAGTTATAAAAGGGATATTGCAGCGTATAGTAAGTCTTTGAACTATAATGATAAAATAACATTGTTGACTAGGCTTAAGCGTGACTGTTATGTCGAGATTAGTTATAAAGGGGATATCGCAGTGCATTGCGAGTTTTGAACTATAATAATAAATTAACATTGTTGACCAAGCTTAAGCGTGATTTTTTATATATAACACTATTAGGAATTGGAACTATAATCCGACGATGTCGAATGTATTAAAGTAAATTATTTTTAGGAATTATATTCTGATAGGATAAGTTAATATTTAGTTTTGAACCAATAGATTAGAATAAGGATATGTAATCAATAATTAGTTATAAACTTGATGTTGATTTAACAAGAAGTTGACTTATTATAAAGTGGAATGGGAATATAAATTATGAAAGAGATTTCGAAAAACAAGATAAGGGTATTTATCACTCTAATAAAGAGTCACTTTATAAAGTTGTTCAAATTTCTATAATAGGTATGATATGCACATTACAAAGTGAATAATGTTTTAAAAGTGAACGTTTGGTAGATTAAAATATTTATAATGAAATTGGAAATATTTTTCCAATGTAGATAGGGTATATTATCCAAGTATAGAAAATAAAGAATGTAAAAAAAGGAAATGTTTCGAACGTTAATAACGTATATTTTCTGAAACATGGGAGAATGAGAATTTATAATAACTGGGAATGTTTTCCAAGAAGTGTGAAAAGGCTAAAACGGGATTTGAGAAATATCTAGTAAGATATGGGAATTTGATTAATAAAAACGAACTTTGAATAAAAAGTGCCTATGGTTGTGTGATGTTTAGTTATACATTAGAATGGATGTTTGTTTTTACTTCTATAGTTAAATAACCGACTGTTGAAGTGCTTTGACCATCGTTGTCAATACGGAGAGACCAGTTGGATTATTATCCGAAAACCACTCCGTATAGGCATAAGCGTTGCGAATTAGATTATGCTGAAGACAATTGAATACGGAGTAAAATGCAAGGGTCTTTCTATTCCAGAATGGTGCTTTCTGTTTGTCCAGTCCCAAGACAACTTGTATGGATGAGTGTCTGACAGAGTATACCTAACAAATCACGTACGATTGATCTCTTAAAGGTATTACGTCAGGTGGCAGAGGAATTCGTTCCTCTTAGATTTTTATACCCTTGATATTTTTGGAAATCGATTAGTGAATTGACGGTTTGACGATGTGGCATTCAAAGTGAATGGTGGACAGATGTTCTAAAAAGATAGACATAGCCTCAAGCCTCACAACTAGGAAATGACAAAAATCAGGCAGGCAACATGGCTATGTGGGTCATTCCCGTTAGGGTGTATTGTCACCATCTAGAGAAAATTCGTATTTGTTCTTCTTTCGTTTCTGTATCTTCGGATAATGGTTATACGGGCCCAACCGTAGGTGGCAATATATTCGATACACTCAAGAGAAATGAGTGGTCGGTCTTGTGGGTCGGGTTGCAAGATGTTCTTGTTGAACCCCAGTGTATCCCCTCTAGAGTACACTG
Source organism: Allium sativum (assembly GCA_030737875.1). Taxonomy (NCBI): domain Eukaryota; kingdom Viridiplantae; phylum Streptophyta; class Magnoliopsida; order Asparagales; family Amaryllidaceae; genus Allium; species Allium sativum. The sequence goes on from JASFAX010002543.1 coordinate 33,022, forward strand.
ATCGGGAGGTGGTCCCATGCCTTGTCATAGTTGGAGTCCAATCTCCAATAAGCGCCCTACGATTTTTGATTTTATACTATGTATGTGGAGCGCGAGATGCAAATGTTCTGCTATTTAGTTATTTATTTGATTAGACATTATTATAATATCGCTGGATTTTGATATAAAAATATTTTGGGTTATAGTATGGTAAAAACCGTCCATGTTTATGTGTGAGCAGGTCTTACTATTATCTTTTTCTTCAAAAGGATTTTCAAAGTTAAACAGTATGGTTGGAGTTTAACCACACCAGTCCCATGACTGACCGAGAGTTTATTTGTTTGTGTCTTCCCTAAACTCTTGGGTGCCCAAACTTGTACGGGCAGTCAAGTGTTTCAGGATTTTACAGATTCACTTGGAGGAGCTCAAAGTAGAAGGCTTCACCATTTGCTATTTAGAGATTATTTCCGCTGTGATGTATATGAGTTATACTCTGATATGGTGTGTATATATATACAAAATTCAGATTTGTATTTCAAAGTTGTGTTATATAATACATTTTATTCGTTCCGCTGTGAGTTTCGTGTTTACTCTGATTTTGTTCAGTTGTGTCCTTCTTCTTCTTCTTCTATTCTATTAGTTCTATCCTATCTTTCTCATTCTCTTATTTCTTTCTATTAATGACCCGGTGTTTTTAGATACTTGAATAGTCAACATGGTGTTTGATGTTGATTTTCGGGCTCGAAAACTCTGCGGCTGTTATAATCATAGTTTTTGTAACAATTACAAAATTTATTTACATAGAAACAACATTTGATTCCATTTAAATTTACAAGCTAAACATATCCAATAAAATTTACATCCGTGTTCTAAACACTGTTAAATTCTTATACGAATATAAAATCGAATACATTGTTTTAAATCCCAAAGTTGAATTCGAAAGCAGCCTGGCTCCGATACCATTGAAGGTTATTTTGGATCATCATGCAGCGGATTAACATGAATTTAGCAAGCCTAGTTTTAAAATTTTGAATCCAAAATGAATCAAAAGCATGTACCTTTCTTCGTCGAATCACAGAATCGAACAAATCCTTGTTTTTGAATGAATTGAATCGTACGTGAGACGACCCAAACTTCCCCGTGAAGGAAAGCCCGGATTGCTTCGAGAACAGGACAAATCAGAACACAAACAAAAGATCATTTCATTGCTTATTACAACAATTCCATTAGAATACAAGAATATACAGAGTATGAATGAATAAAATACATTCGATAAATATCAGAGATTACAATAAATTACATAGCAGTGGAAAAATATAATACAAAGCACAACTGAAAACAGATACACGGATACAGAGCTTTCCGAATATTGCTTCAGCTGTAAACCAGGATCATGTGAATATAAATCTACAAAACCAAAACTACTAGCTGCCCGTGTAGAAATAGGGGCACCCAGAGTTTAGGTCAAAACAATAAACTCCAAGTCAGTCATGTGACTGGCATGAGAACTAAAACAGTTATTAATCTTTGTTTTTAAAGTTAGGTAAATCAAGGGACCACGCCGTATAACACGGAACGGGTTTCCTCCCAAGAATACCAGTGCATAAAACAAACAGCACAATGCTAAAATAAAGAAAAATGAAGCTATTATAAGACCCAGGTCCCATCACACAATGCAACGGAAGCCGGAGGATAGGGTTTTCCCTTATAATAGCCAAATATGCTTGATACATGAAATTTCATCTTATATTATTACTATAAGTGAAGAAAACAACTTCAAATATAAATCTATCAATCATAGACGACATGGGTACCATATATCATGTCTCCAATACTAGGCTCCACAATCAAAACTGCAAAATGTCATATTTGGAAATTAGATTTCCATCATGGTGGCTCCTGATTCGAAAGATCGATAGCGTAGTGCCATCCACAACGGCTTACGTCTCAGCGAGAGAAAACACCGTAATGCACATCCGCACTTTTGGGAAATCGAGTATCACTGCGGCTTACGTCTCGGCTAGAGAAAGCACCGCTTATCCTATCCCTCTGAGCACTAAGCTCAATCTCAGTCGACCGAATCCACGACACCACTAAGGTGCCCATCCACTAAAAAGCATACTGATCAAACCATCAATTTACCACCATACCGGGGTGTGAGGCTTGCGAATAACGCTATACACAAAGCCGCGCTATATTAAAGTTGTGCTTTGATCATCAACCACAAGACTTTGCTTTTCAACAGAAGCCTTGATCATTTTCCACTTAGGCATGACACACAGGCAATTCATGCCATGCGATTGATATCCATCAATATATAACCTCTGAGCTCGTACGTCTCAGAGAAGGGCGTTAAGCAAGAGAATAAATTCTCCACAGCCAAACATATATATATTTAATAGAAATCAATCACACAGAATAAATTCCAATGTCAGACACACAATCCATTTACAAGTTCGTTCTGGGTCTGAACGAAACCGGAGGCACTTTCCTCGCATATCCGTCGACCTCCAAGTACGTCCGGATAGCTACCACTTTGGCCCCCTTCAAGGTAGCTACTCCCATCGTGAGCATCAGTAGCACCCATCCATTCGATGTGAAGATCGTGGGTCTTGCACCGTCTTCAATCTCTTCGACTTGTTGCCGAATTAGTTATTCAGAATGGGTTATACCCGGACTTTCTGAATAACTCGCGTATCTTAATCAACAAGTGCTATAAAACACAATATATGCCTTATTCCAATTCAGAATATTCTTTTATTCAGATATTCACACTCCTAGGGAAAGGTTCCCTTAATTTTATCAAAGAAAAATTCTTTTAAATTTATTCTTTAATCTTCCTTTGGATATCATTTCAAACCATATTATGGTTTTCCAAACTAGTCGGGATTAGCGAACCACACCGAAGTAATTATTTATTTTATTTCTCAATCCCAACCTATTTATCCCATGGAGCAAAACTGCTAATACTCCATATCTAACACCACAGTGCTATCGGTAAAGTTAATTACCATTTCACGTTTAAATCTAATCAAAGATTTAACTATCGCTAGGAGTAAAACTGGTGATACTCCCCTTTCGATCATTTCCAAATTTTGATAATTTAAATTATCAGTTCACATTTCAATCTAATTATCGATTCATTAAAACTCCTTTTACTGGGTTAAAGAACTAATGTCATTTAAAACACAGTTCACGATAAACCCAAATCATATTCTATTTATTATCGAGTTAAAGAACAAGTGTTATTTAAAACACCATTCACGGTAAACCCACAAATCAATTCTAATTCAATTCCAATTAAATATATTAGAAATTCTGGTTATTTAAAACCCATTTCAAATTCAATTTATTTATTTCAAAAATACATTGATTTTAATTCTAGTTCAAAACTAGTCCATTTCGATAAAAATCTATTTTTATCTTTTCAAATATGGTGTTTTTCATCCCAGTTTTCCCCAAATCATTTCTTATGATTTTACACAAATTGTAAATATTTTTAATAATTTTATCAAGGCCCGTACAGTCGGTTTTCAATAACTGCCACCGAACTACACTTACAACGACCTTTTCCAAATTTGATTTGGACATAATTCCAAATCCAACCGTTAGAGTTCAAATTTCTAATATTCATTGGAAAGCTCTTTTCGATACGAACCCAACGGTTCTAGTTTCAGGAGAATCCGACGGTCGGATCTCCCGCAATATCCATTCGAAGTTAATGGTCGAAATTCGCAAACTGCAGCGGCGCGGCACGTTCTATTCAGGCCATTATATATAATATATATACATATATATATATATATATATATTATATTTCGTCGATTTCCTTTTAAAAACGAATTTTATAAATCGTTTTAAATTCGTTTCAAAAACAGTTTCAACTTCCGTTTTAATTTCAATTCGATTTCAATTCAATTCGAATTCATTTTCTATTCTATTCAATTCGAATTCAATTTTAATTCTATTCAATTCGAATTCAATTTCAATTCGAATTCAATTTCAATTCTATTCAATTCGAATTTAATTTCAATTCTATTCAATTCGAATTCAATTTCAATTCTGTTAAATTTTTAAATCTCTTTTCAAAATTCATTATAAAAACGAATATAATCGGTATCAATATCGTTCGCGTCAAAATAGCGCATCTCTAATCAACACGGCTTTATATTTTTCAATAACTTCGTTATTCTATTCAACAAATGAATATTTATTCTATTCAACACATGAATCTATATTTTTTTCACCACCTGACTAATCTCAACAAGTTAGTACCGTCAACACGTGAATCTTTATTTCATAATATTCTTTATTTTCCCAATTAGAATGAGGCCCAATCAATTACCATATAATGTTAATTATATGGATTCCATACAACACATGTATATAATAACAATGATAAATAATCAACCATCATTCAAAGTGCACCACACAACTGCATAAATATATATAATTAACGCTTACACAGTCTGTCGACCCATCGATCAACATACAATTAAATAATTGGGATTAGTGTATGCCAAATATCATCCCAACACCTGTGTGGTGTTTCTAACAATCAAACACTGATTTTATTTGTGCAGTTGGGCGATGTGTAAAATTTATCGTCCCAATCAATATCAGTCAAATCAGTGTATATAAACAAATCGTCTGATTCGTTTATAAATATTTATTTTATATACACGTTAAAAATTATATTTTTAACAATAGAATATTTTCCACTATAAAATATTTTATTTCTTTCCACATCACACAATCACAACATAGCAACCAAACAAACAAGTCATCCATGGTCTGTGGATGACGGGTGTCGGGTGCTGCTAAGCACCGTCTGCATCCTAGTATATATTTTAAACTAGAAATTTAAAAAAAAATGAGGAGTTCTCACTGAGGGTTCCACTCCGCCGTGCTTTGCTTTTGAACTGCTGAACCATCTAGATCTGCCTGAAATTCCAATGTAGTCATTTTCACGCTGTTTATAATAAAAATTATATTTTTATTACTTCATTTCAATAAATAAAAATCATATTTTTATTTCTACTTCATGTATATTTTTCCGACGCTTCATTCTATATAAAAATTATATTTTCGTTCTCGTTGTTATATATATATAAAGTCTCTTCGTTATATGTTATTCATATATAAATAAAAATCACGTTTTTATGTTTCTAAAAATATTTTCATACCGATCATATGAAAAATCAAATTTTGACATGCTAATTATATAAACCAAAATCTCCTCTTTTACATTGTAAAAAAATAATCTTTTACTCTATAAAAATATAAACATTACAAAATTAAAAATATAATCTTTACTAATAAAAAAAAATTAAATCTTTTATACTCTACATACATGTGTATATATATTGAAAATCATAACTTCATATTCACTAAAAATTATAGCTTTCAGCTCTATAAAAATCATGTTTTCAGTTAAAAAAAAAACAATACTCAATGCAAAAGGAAAATACTGAAATAAAATAATCAAAATAAAGAACTTACTTTTGTTTTTTTCTTCTTCTGGTTCGCAGGGGGGGGGGGGGGTTTCTGGACGTTGAAGGAAGTGGAGGGGGGAACAGGCGGAGATGGTGGTTTGTCAGAGCAAAGGGGGGGGGGGGGGGTGCGGCGTTCGATCTGAGCGAAGGGGGGCGTGTTGTGTTCGATCAGAGCAAAGGGCGGGCGGCGAGCGATGTTCGATCGGAGCGAAGGGCGTTCGGCGAGATGGCTGGTGGCGGTTTAGGGCTCTGCCCTTTTTGTTTTTGTTTTTTTATCTCGTTTGACTTCGAAGAGAGAGTAAAGGGCCAAGGGCCTTTATATAAAAATATATTTATTTAATTCCATAAAGTAACTTTTAATTTCGACCTCGAAACGAGACCCACCGCCTATCATCCCTAGCTAATTATCCCCATTCCGAACACAATGAGATATGTATCGTAAGTTGATTCGATCGTTTCGATCAGTTTTCGTCAAAATCAACATATAACTCTATATATTGAATTTGAACGCACATTTCAATTTACCGGGCTACATACTAACTAGAAAAATTCCTGAAAAATATTTTCTAGCTTCGTATTGACGATATGGTCCTAACAAAACTAGTTTCGTCAAATTCTGAGGCGGTTTGAAAAATGGCCATTTTCCAGTTGATTAAAATCCACTGAAACTGGTCAAACGCGTTTTCCTTCGCCACGCTCACATATTGATTCAGAAAATTACGAATTTTGAAACCTAGCAATAACTCGAGATCCTGGTTCCAACAAAAGTGGTTTCGTTGAAAACCGAGGTAGTTTGCAAAATTTCCATTTTTAAGGGCCAGAATTCCATAGCGACTATTCTGAATTTTCAACTGGACATAACTTTTGATTCTCGCTACGAAATTTTGATTTCCCGAATTCGTTTGAAAGATATTATCAATCAGATTCTAATATTTTTGGATTCGCCAAAATCAGGTTTATTTTGAATCCTGTACATTCATTTGAAATTTGAAATCGAATTATCGAACTACCGCGACATTTTCAATTCCATTTATAATTATAAATAAATAATTATATTGTAACGACGATCTACATAAATATATACGTTCTAATTCTATTCAAAATAATCTTTCGTCATTATTATTTAAAATAATTCATTTTAATTATTCAAAATTCATTAAATTCGCGAAAATAAAAATTTTAAATTGGCTCGGATTTCCGGGTTGTTACAATCTCCCTCACTTAAAACTTTTCGTCCCCGAAAAGGAACGAAGCTGAATTTTTTTTAACTAATCAACCCAACTTTCATTATTTTCATTACGGCTTAAGTTCTTAAACTTTTTAGTTTCTAAGAACTTTTCAAATTTTTCAAAAATTTGGCTAACACCCTAAATTTTCGAAAAATTTCGCCATAACCTCCCCTGCACGAGGACTTCGGGATATTTCATATAGCCTCCCATGGCCTTCTTCAATCCAAAAGAAAAGAAAAAGCCAAGCGGCTAGCCAATCGGCTCATAAAATCATCATCACCCGAACAAAACAGTAAATTATGGTAAACATGTACTTATTTGTGGGGCAAACAATTTTATTCTTCTGCTTTAGCCTCCTTGCAATGACCAGTTCAGTGTAAGTACATGTATATGCAAGCAAATGCGATAAATTTTCAATACAGTTCGATGTTCGGTCCTAAATTCAACTTGGTTCGACATTTTTCTTACCTTACTTACATTACACAATACCAATACATTTTAAAAAAAAAAGCATAATTACGTTCATACAAGCATCATACATATACATACATATATCCAAAACGCTAGTTCATTCCATTAAAGCCCAACTTTCTAGGAAGTCGTGCCTTCTTCTTGCATAATTTCCAAAGTTGATAGCTCCTTTCCCTTGGATTTCTTATCACCCTTCTTTAACGGGAAATCTCGGGCTAGATGCCCTACTTCTTTGCATCGAAAGCACATCTTTTCCTTTCCTAGATTTGTGGGTTTCTTCTTTACCTTCGGACACTTATGTACGAAATGCCCCGTCTCTTTGCATTTGAAACAAACTTTGTCCATTCTCATCATTTTCTCCCTGCTTTTCTTTCTCTTAGGGTACCGAACGGCATAATGTCCTTCTTTTCTGCATATACGGCAATAAATACCCACGTACGTTCCTAAGTTCAACTCACGTTCTTTTTCTGCTTTCTGATGAGCTCTCCTCGCTTGTTTCGGGGTCATCTAGAATTTAGTATGAGATAAGCCATAGTCGTCCATATCCTATATAATATTTTTAGGATTTTTGTCAAGAGAGTTTGCATTATTTTTCACTTAACAATCATCTTGATTATACTTTATTTATCGTTCCAGTATTTTTATTAGTTGAATCAATAATCAAACATCACAGCCATCAATCAATTTGTTGATTAGATTTTCAAATATATATGATTTTTATATACTCAAAAATCAGATTTCAGTGTCAAGTCACAAACAGTAAATTTCAGTTAAGTTTTTGTTCTCACACCAGTCGATTGGAAATATATAGAAATCTCACTTTCAAAACTCGAAAATAAATACTGACGACGGGGCCCCATCACCAGAATTATCCCCGGGCAACTAGAGTATGATTCTGTAACTATCCAGTATATTAAAACCTCGAATACACGCTTGTAAGGCGTATATGCAAAATCTTTATATATTGGATTGTCCAAATCAATTTAAAATAAATAGTCAAATACATATAAAATGATTTAAATTTCAAAACAAAATCTATTTTCATTTTAAAAATATACTCTTCACACTCGTTCTAGGATACTACTGATCCTATTTCTAACGAGTAATTCTCATTGGATATTACTAATCCAATTTCTGATGAATTCTTTTGGTTGGTTCTAATGTGTCACGTTCTCTAGCTTTGTAAACCATAGCTCAGATACCAAAATGAGATGACCCAAACTTCCCCGTGAAGGAAAGCCCGGATTTCTTCGAGAACACGACAAATCAGAACACAAATAGAAGAACATTTCATTGCTTATTACAACAATTCCATCAGAATACAAGAATATACAGAGTATGAATGAATAAAATACGTTCGATAAATATCAGAGATTACAATAAATTACATAGCAGCGGAAAAATATAATACAAAGCACAACTGAAAACAGATACACGGATACAGAGCTTTCTGAATATCGCTTCAGCTGTAAACCAGGATCCTATGAATATAAATATGCAAAACCAAAACTACTAGCTGCCCATGTAGAAATAGGGGCACCCAGAGTTTAGGTCAAAACAATAAACTCCAGGCCAGTCATGTGACTGGTGTGAGAACTAAAACAGTTATTAATCTTTGTTTTTAAAGTTAGGTAAATCAAGGGACCATGCCGTATAACACGGAACGGGTTTCCTCCCAAGAATACTAGTGCATAAAACAAACAGCGCAATGCTTGATACATGAAATTTCATCTTATATTATTACTATAAGTGAAGAAAACAACTTCAAATATAAATCTATCAATCATAGACGGCATGGGTACCATATATCATGTCGCCAATACTAGGCTCTACAATCAAAACCGCAAAATGTCATATTTGGAAATTGGATTTCCATCATGGTGGCTCCTGATTCGAAAGATCGATCGCATAGTGCCATCCACAACGGCTTACGTCTCAGCGAGAGAAAACACCGTAATGCACATCCACACTTTTGGGAAATCGAGTATCACTGCGGCTTACGTCTCGGCGAGAGAAAACACCGCTTACCCTATCCCTCTGAGCACTAAGCTCAATCTCGGTCGACCGAATCCACGACACCACTAAGGTGCCCATCCACTAAAAAGCATATTGATCAAACCATCAGTTTACCAACACACCGGGGTGTGAGGCTTGCGAATCAACACTATACACAAAGCGGCGCTATATAAAAGCTGTGCTTTAATCATCAACCACAAGTCTTTGCTTTTCAACAGAAGCCTTGATCATTTTCCACTTAGGCATGCCACACAGGCAATTCATGCCATGCGATTGATATCCATCAATATATAACCTCTGAGCTCTTACGTCTCAGAGAAGGGCGTTAAGCAAGAGAGTAAATTCTCCACCGTCAAACAGATATATATTTAATAGAAATCAATCACACAGAATAAATTCCAATGTCAGACACACTCCATTTACAAGTTCGTTCTGGGTCTGAACGAAACCGGAGGCACTTTCCTTGCATATCCGTCGACCTCCAAGTACGTCCGGACGGCTACCACTTTAGCCCCCTTCAAGGTAGCTACTCCCATCGTGAGCATCAGTAGCACCCATCCATTCGATGTGAAGATCGTCGGTCTTGCACCGTCTTCGATCTCTTCAACTCGTTGTCGAATCAGTTATTCAGAATGGGTTATACCCGGACTTTCTGAATAACTCGCATATCTTAATCAACAAGTGCTATAAAACACAATATAAGCCTCATTCCAATTCAGAATATTCTTTTATTCAGATATTCACACTCCTAGGGAAAGGTTCCCATTAATTTTATCAAAGATAAATTCTTTTAAATTTATTCTTTAATCTTCCTTTGGATATCATTTCAAACCATATTCTGGTTTTCCAAACTAGTCGGGATTAGCGAACCACACCGAAGTAGTTATTTATTTTATTTCCCAATCCCAACCTATTTATCCCATGGAGCAAAACTGGTAATACTCCATATCTAGCACCACAGTGCTATCGGTAAAGATAATTACCATTTCACGTTCAAATCTAATTAAAGATTTAACTATCGCTAGGAGTAAAACTGGTGATACTCCCCTTTCGATCATTTCCAAATTTTGATAATTTAAATTATCAATTCACATTTCAATCTAATTATCGATTCATTAAAACTCCTTTTACTGGGTTAAAGAACTAATGTCATTTAAAACACAGTTCACGATAAACCCAAATCATATTCTATTTACTATCGAGTTAAAGAACAAGTGTTATTTAAAACACCATTCATGGTAAACCCACAAATCAATTCTAATTCAATTCCAATTAAATATATTAGAAATTCTGGTTATTTAAAACCCATTTCAAATTCAATTTATTTATTTAAAAATACATTGATTTTAATTCTAGTTCAAAACTAGTCCATTTCGATAAAAATCTATTTTTATCTTTTCAAATATGGAGCTTTTCATCCCAGTTTTCCCCAAATCATTTCTTATGATTTTACACAAATTGTAGATATTTTTAATAATTTTATCAAGGCCCGTACAGTCGGTTTTCAATAACTGCCACCGAACTGCACTTACAACGACCTTTTCCAAATTTGATTTGGACATAATTCTAAATCCAACCGTTAGATTTCAGATTTCGAATATTCATTGGAAAGCTCTTTTCGATACGAACCCAAGGTTCCGGTTTCAGGAGAATCCGATGGTCGGATCTCCCGCAATATCCATTCGAAGTTAATGGTCGAAATTCGCGAATTGCCGTGGCGCGGCGCGTTTTATTCAGGCCATTATATATAATATATATATTATATATTTCGTCGATTTCCTTTTAAAAACGAATTTTATAAATCGTTTTAAATTCGTTTCAAGAACAGTTTCAACTTCAATTTCAATTTCAATTCGATTTCAATTCAATTCGAATTCATATTCTATTCTATTCAATTCGAATTCATTTTCTATTCTATTCAATTTGAATTCATTTCAATTCTATTCAATTCGAATTCAATTTCAATTCTACTTAATTCGAATTCAATTTCAATTCTATTCAATTCGAATTCAATTTCAATTCTATTCAATTCGAATTCAATTTCAATTCTATTAAATTTTGAAATCTCTTTTCAAAATTCATTATAATAACGAATATAATCGATATCAATATCGTTCGCGTCAAAATACTCTAATCAACACGGCTTTATATTTTTCAATAACTTCGTTATTCTATTCAACAAATGAATATTTATTCTATTCAACACATAAATCTATATTTCTTTCACCACCTGACTAATCTCAACAAATTACTACCGTCAACACGTGAATCTTTATTTCATAATATTCTTTATTTTCCCAATTGGAAGGAGGCCCAATCAATTACCATATAATGTAATTATATGGATTTCATACAACACATATATATAATAGCAACGATAAATAATCAACCATCATCCAAAGTGCACCACACAACTGCATAAGCATTAAATATATATAATTAACGCTTACGCAGTCTGTTGACCAATCGATCGACATACAATTAAATAATTGGGATTAGTGTACGCCAAATATCATCCCAACACCCGTGTGGGGTTTCAAACAATCAAACACAGATTTTATTTGTGCAGTTAGGCGATGTGTAAAATTTATCGTCCCAATCAATATCAGTCAAATCAGTGTATATAAACAAATCATCCGATTCGTTTATAAATATTTATTTTATATACACGTTAAAATTATATTTTTAACTATAGAATATTTTCCACTATAAAATATTTTATTTCTTTCCACATCACACAATCAAATTTCACAACATAGCAACCAAACAAACCAAGTCATCAATGGTCTGTGGACGACGGGTGTCGGGTGCTGCTAAGCACCGTCTGCATCCTAGTATATATTTTAAACTAGAAATTTAAAATAAAAGCGAGGAGTTCTCACCGAGGGTTCCACTCCACCGTGCTTTGCTTTTGAACTGCTGAACCGCCTAGATCTGCCTGAAATTCCAATGCAGTCCTTTTCATGCTGTTTATAATAAAAATTATATTTTTATTACTTCATTTGAATAAATAAAAATCATATTTTTATTTCTACTTCATGTATATTTTTCCGACGCTTCATTCTATATAAAAATTATATTTTCATTCTCGTTGTTATATATATATATATATATATATATATATATATATATATATATATAAAGGCTCTTCTTTATATGTTACTCATATATAAATAAAAATCACGTTTTTATGTTTCTAAAAATATTTTCATACCATTCATATGAAAAATCAAATTTTGACATGCTAATTATATAAACCAAAATGTCCTCTTTTACATTGTAAAAATATAATCTTTTACTCTATAAAAATATAAACATTACAAAATTAAAAATAT
>JASFAX010002544.1:7500-10000 GCA_030737875.1 Allium sativum
CCTGTAATTGCCCACATTTCAGCATGGTTCTAGCTAGATTTGGCCAGTTTTCGGAAAAACTGGTGAAATCCAACTAAAACCAAACTTTTCCGAGATATCGCCCACGTTTCAGCATGGTTTCTTCCTGATCAGTCCCGTTTTCGAGAAAATAGGAAAATCTCGCGGAAACCAAAGATTCCCGTAATCGCCCATGTTTCTGCTTGATACGTCCAGTTTTCGAAAAAACTGGGAAATCTTGCCAGAACCGAACTTTCCCATGAGCGGCCACGTTTCACCAGGGTTTCTGCTTGATACGTCCTATTTTCGAAAAAACCGAAAAAATCCAGCCAAAACCAAGCTTTCCTGTAATTGCCCACATTTCAGCATGGTTCTAGCTAGATTTGGCCAGTTTTCGGAAAAACTGGTGAAATCCAACCAAAACCAAACTTTTCCGAGATCGCAACAAAAATATTTTTAAAAATATTTTTAAAAAATTTGGGGAGGGCACTTCCATCGAAAACATTTTCAAATTTTTTTTTTTTTAAATATTTAAAAATTAATATTTTTAAATATTTAAAAAAAAAAAAAATATTTCTCCGAAAAATCCACACAAAAAAAATTTGTTGATCGACCAATGTTTCAGCTTGCGTTTTGCCTGATCCATTTTGGTCGATCCTTCCCCTTCCTCCTCCTCCTCACCCTCCCCCCCCAATATAGGAATATATGGAATTTAGCCTAATATGACCCCGGTAGTCCAAAGTGTCTCTGCTACGTAGGTAAATCCGACCACATTTTTTTTTGTGGTTTTACCATGTAGTCACTGGGTTTTTGAGTGATCCGCATGTGTTTTCCGAATCTGGCACTTTGCCAAGTGCCAAATCTGGTACTTTGGCAAATCTGGTACTTTGCCAAATCCAAGGCGTGCCAAGCCCGATGCGCACACGTGAAAATTCAATGTTTCACCGTGTTTTTCAGCCTGGTACTTTGGCAAACCTGGTACTTTGCCAAGTGCCAAATCTGGTACTTTGCCAAATCCAAGCTGTGCCAAGCCCGATGCGCACACGTGAAAATCTAACGTTTCACCGTGTTTTTCACCATTTTTTGAGTGCCAAATCTGGTACTTTGGCAAATGTGGTACTTTGCCAAATCCAAGGCGTGCGGAGCCCGATTAGCACACGCGAAAATTCGATGTTTCACCGTGTTTTTTAGCCTGGTACTTTGGCAAACCTGGTACTTTGCCAAATGGCAAATCTGGTACTTTGCCAAATCCAAGGCGTGCCAAGCCCGATTAGCACACGTGAAAATTCAATGTTTCACCGTGTTTTTCAGCTTGGTACTTTGGCAAACCTGGTACTTTGCCAAGTGCCAAATCTGGTACTTTGCCAAATCCAAGGCGTGCGGAGCCCGATTAGCACACGTGAAAATCCAATGTTTCACCGTGTTTTTAAGCCCTTTTTGAGTGCCAAAATCTGGTACTTTGGCAAATCTGGTACTTTGGCAAATCTGGTACTTTGCCAAATCCAAGGCGTGCCAAGCCCGATGCGCACACGTGAAAATTCGATGTTTCACCGTGTTTTTTAGCCTGGTACTTTGGCAAACCTGGTACTTTGCCAAGTGCCAAATCTGGTACTTTGCCAAGTGCCAAATCGTGCGGAGCCCGATTAGCACACGTGAAAATTCAATGTTTCACCGTGTTTTTCAGCCTGGTACTTTGGCAAACCTGGTACTTTGCCAAGTGCCAAATCTGGTACTTTGCCAAATCCAAGGCGAGCGGAGCCCGATTAGCACACGTGAAAATTCAATGTTTCACCGTGTTTTTAAGCCCTTTTTGAGTGCCAAATCTGGTACTTTGCAAAGTGCCAAATCTGGTACTTTGCCAAACCCGGTACTTTGCCAAAACCAAGCCGTGCCGAGCCCGATGCGCACACGTGAAAATCCAATGTTTTACCATGTTTTTCAGTCTTTTTTGAGTGCCAAAATCTGGTACTTTGGAAATTTGGTACTTTGCCAAATCCAAGGCGTGCCGAGCCCGATTAGCACACGCGAAAATTCGATGTTTCACCGTGTTTTTCAGCCTGGTACTTTGGCAAACCTGGTACTTTGCCAAGTGCCAAATCTGGTACTTTGCCAAATCCAAGGCGTGCCAAGCCCGATGAGCACACGTAAAAATTCAATGTTTCACCATGTTTTTAAGCCTTTTTTGAGTGCCAAATCTGGTACTTTGCAAAGTGTCGAATCTGGTACTTTGCCAAACCTGGTACTTTGCCAAAACCAAGCCGTGCCGAGCCCGATTAGCACACGTGAAAATCCAATGTTTCACCGTGTTTTTCTCTATTTTTTGAGTGCCAAATCTGGTACTTTGGCAAATTTGGTACTTTGCCAAATCCAAGGCGTGCCGAGCCCGATGAGCACACGTAAAAATTCGATGTTTCACCGTGTTTTTCAGCCTGGTACTTTGCCAAGTGCCAAACCTGGTACTTTGCCAAATCCAAGGCGTGCCAAGCCCGATGAGCACACGTAA
>JASFAX010002544.1:30000-32500 GCA_030737875.1 Allium sativum
TAGTCCAAAGTGTCTCTGCTACGTAGGTAAATCCGACCACATTTTTTTTTGTGGTTTTACCATGTAGTCACTGGGTTTTTGAGTGATCCGCATGTGTTTTCCGAATCTGGCACTTTGCCAAGTGCCAAATCTGGTACTTTGGCAAATCTGGTACTTTGCCAAATCCAAGGCGTGCCAAGCCCGATGCGCACACGTGAAAATTCAATGTTTCACCGTGTTTTTCAGCCTGGTACTTTGGCAAACCTGGTACTTTGCCAAGTGCCAAATCTGGTACTTTGCCAAATCCAAGCTGTGCCAAGCCCGATGCGCACACGTGAAAATCTAACGTTTCACCGTGTTTTTCACCATTTTTTGAGTGCCAAATCTGGTACTTTGGCAAATGTGGTACTTTGCCAAATCCAAGGCGTGCGGAGCCCGATTAGCACACGCGAAAATTCGATGTTTCACCGTGTTTTTTAGCCTGGTACTTTGGCAAACCTGGTACTTTGCCAAATGGCAAATCTGGTACTTTGCCAAATCCAAGGCGTGCCAAGCCCGATTAGCACACGTGAAAATTCAATGTTTCACCGTGTTTTTCAGCTTGGTACTTTGGCAAACCTGGTACTTTGCCAAGTGCCAAATCTGGTACTTTGCCAAATCCAAGGCGTGCGGAGCCCGATTAGCACACGTGAAAATCCAATGTTTCACCGTGTTTTTAAGCCCTTTTTGAGTGCCAAAATCTGGTACTTTGGCAAATCTGGTACTTTGGCAAATCTGGTACTTTGCCAAATCCAAGGCGTGCCAAGCCCGATGCGCACACGTGAAAATTCGATGTTTCACCGTGTTTTTTAGCCTGGTACTTTGGCAAACCTGGTACTTTGCCAAGTGCCAAATCTGGTACTTTGCCAAGTGCCAAATCGTGCGGAGCCCGATTAGCACACGTGAAAATTCAATGTTTCACCGTGTGTTTTTCAGCCTGGTACTTTGGCAAACCTGGTACTTTGCCAAGTGCCAAATCTGGTACTTTGCCAAATCCAAGGCGAGCGGAGCCCGATTAGCACACGTGAAAATTCAATGTTTCACCGTGTTTTTAAGCCCTTTTTGAGTGCCAAATCTGGTACTTTGCAAAGTGCCAAATCTGGTACTTTGCCAAACCCGGTACTTTGCCAAAACCAAGCCGTGCCGAGCCCGATGCGCACACGTGAAAATCCAATGTTTTACCATGTTTTTCAGTCTTTTTTGAGTGCCAAAATCTGGTACTTTGGAAATTTGGTACTTTGCCAAATCCAAGGCGTGCCGAGCCCGATTAGCACACGCGAAAATTCGATGTTTCACCGTGTTTTTCAGCCTGGTACTTTGGCAAACCTGGTACTTTGCCAAGTGCCAAATCTGGTACTTTGCCAAATCCAAGGCGTGCCAAGCCCGATGAGCACACGTAAAAATTCAATGTTTCACCATGTTTTTAAGCCTTTTTTGAGTGCCAAATCTGGTACTTTGCAAAGTGTCGAATCTGGTACTTTGCCAAACCTGGTACTTTGCCAAAACCAAGCCGTGCCGAGCCCGATTAGCACACGTGAAAATCCAATGTTTCACCGTGTTTTTCTCTATTTTTTGAGTGCCAAATCTGGTACTTTGGCAAATTTGGTACTTTGCCAAATCCAAGGCGTGCCGAGCCCGATGAGCACACGTAAAAATTCGATGTTTCACCGTGTTTTTCAGCCTGGTACTTTGCCAAGTGCCAAACCTGGTACTTTGCCAAATCCAAGGCGTGCCAAGCCCGATGAGCACACGTAAAAATTCAATGTTTCACCATGTTTTTAAGCCTTTTTTGAGTGCCAAATCTGGTACTTTGCAAAGTGCCGAATCTGGTACTTTGCCAAACCTGGTACTTTGCCAAAACGAAGCCGTGCCGAGCCCGATGCGCACACGTGAAAATCCAATGTTTCACTGTGTTTTTCACTATTTTTTGAGTGCCAAATCTGGTACTCTGACAAATCCAAGGCGTGCCAAGCCCGATGCGCACACGTCGAAATCCAATGTTTCACCGTGTTTTTCAGCCTCGTACTTTGGCAAACCTGGTACTTTGTCAAGTGCTAAATCTGGTAATTCGCCAAATCCAAGTCGTGCCAAGCCCGATGAGCACACGTGAAAATCCAATGTTTCACCGTGTTTTCAAGCCTTTTTTGAGTGCCAAACCTGGTACTTTGCCAAATCTTGTACTTCGGTAAATCTGGTAATTTGCCAAATCCAAGACGTGCCAAGCCCGGCGCGGACACGTGAACACCATTAACTCGAACACCTTCTTTACCAGAAAGCGGGTCAACCGATCGCGTTTGAGCCTTCGGCGCGGAGGTTTCGTAAATTTCACGGGTAAATGTTTGAAATTCCATAGGCTTAGATTTCAGTGTCAGCGCACGTTACAGCTTGCTTTTCGCCTGGTCCGCTCTTCCAATATAAAATCCAGGCACAATGGGCTTTTCTTATAAGTCCACGGAATTATATTTCGGTGGTCGGTCGATCG
>JASFAX010002544.1:40000-42500 GCA_030737875.1 Allium sativum
CATGTTTCTGCTTGATACGTCCAATTTTCGAAAAAACTGGGAAATCTCGCCAGAACCGAACTTTCCCATGAGCGGCCACGTTTCACCAGGGTTTCTGCTAGATACGTCCTATTTTCGAAAAAACCGGAAAAATCCAACTAAAACCAAGCTTTCCTGTAATTGCCCACATTTCAGCATGGTTCTAGCTAGATTTGGCCAGTTTTCGGAAAAACTGGTGAAATCCAACTAAAACCAAACTTTTCCGAGATATCGCCCACGTTTCAGCATGGTTTCTTCCTGATCAGTCCCGTTTTCGAGAAAATAGGAAAATCTCGCGGAAACCAAAGATTCCCGTAATCGCCCATGTTTCTGCTTGATACGTCCAGTTTTCGAAAAAACTGGGAAATCTTGCCAGAACCGAACTTTCCCATGAGCGGCCACGTTTCACCAGGGTTTCTGCTTGATACGTCCTATTTTCGAAAAAACCGAAAAAATCCAGCCAAAACCAAGCTTTCCTGTAATTGCCCACATTTCAGCATGGTTCTAGCTAGATTTGGCCAGTTTTCGGAAAAACTGGTGAAATCCAACCAAAACCAAACTTTTCCGAGATCGCAACAAAAATATTTTTAAAAATATTTTTAAAAAATTTGGGGAGGGCACTTCCATCGAAAACATTTTCAAAAAAATTTTTTTTTAAATTTTTTTTTTTTTAAATATTTAAAAATTAATATTTTTAAATATTTAAAAAAAAAAAAAATATTTCTCCGAAAAATCCACACAAAAAAAATTTGTTGATCGACCAATGTTTCAGCTTGCGTTTTGCCTGATCCATTTTGGTCGATCCTTCCCCTTCCTCCTCCTCCTCACCCTCCCCCCCCAATATAGGAATATATGGAATTTAGCCTAATATGACCCCGGTAGTCCAAAGTGTCTCTGCTACGTAGGTAAATCCGACCACATTTTTTTTTGTGGTTTTACCATGTAGTCACTGGGTTTTTGAGTGATCCGCATGTGTTTTCCGAATCTGGCACTTTGCCAAGTGCCAAATCTGGTACTTTGGCAAATCTGGTACTTTGCCAAATCCAAGGCGTGCCAAGCCCGATGCGCACACGTGAAAATTCAATGTTTCACCGTGTTTTTCAGCCTGGTACTTTGGCAAACCTGGTACTTTGCCAAGTGCCAAATCTGGTACTTTGCCAAATCCAAGCTGTGCCAAGCCCGATGCGCACACGTGAAAATCTAACGTTTCACCGTGTTTTTCACCATTTTTTGAGTGCCAAATCTGGTACTTTGGCAAATGTGGTACTTTGCCAAATCCAAGGCGTGCGGAGCCCGATTAGCACACGCGAAAATTCGATGTTTCACCGTGTTTTTTAGCCTGGTACTTTGGCAAACCTGGTACTTTGCCAAATGGCAAATCTGGTACTTTGCCAAATCCAAGGCGTGCCAAGCCCGATTAGCACACGTGAAAATTCAATGTTTCACCGTGTTTTTCAGCTTGGTACTTTGGCAAACCTGGTACTTTGCCAAGTGCCAAATCTGGTACTTTGCCAAATCCAAGGCGTGCGGAGCCCGATTAGCACACGTGAAAATCCAATGTTTCACCGTGTTTTTAAGCCCTTTTTGAGTGCCAAAATCTGGTACTTTGGCAAATCTGGTACTTTGGCAAATCTGGTACTTTGCCAAATCCAAGGCGTGCCAAGCCCGATGCGCACACGTGAAAATTCGATGTTTCACCGTGTTTTTTAGCCTGGTACTTTGGCAAACCTGGTACTTTGCCAAGTGCCAAATCTGGTACTTTGCCAAGTGCCAAATCGTGCGGAGCCCGATTAGCACACGTGAAAATTCAATGTTTCACCGTGTTTTTCAGCCTGGTACTTTGGCAAACCTGGTACTTTGCCAAGTGCCAAATCTGGTACTTTGCCAAATCCAAGGCGAGCGGAGCCCGATTAGCACACGTGAAAATTCAATGTTTCACCGTGTTTTTAAGCCCTTTTTGAGTGCCAAATCTGGTACTTTGCAAAGTGCCAAATCTGGTACTTTGCCAAACCCGGTACTTTGCCAAAACCAAGCCGTGCCGAGCCCGATGCGCACACGTGAAAATCCAATGTTTTACCATGTTTTTCAGTCTTTTTTGAGTGCCAAAATCTGGTACTTTGGAAATTTGGTACTTTGCCAAATCCAAGGCGTGCCGAGCCCGATTAGCACACGCGAAAATTCGATGTTTCACCGTGTTTTTCAGCCTGGTACTTTGGCAAACCTGGTACTTTGCCAAGTGCCAAATCTGGTACTTTGCCAAATCCAAGGCGTGCCAAGCCCGATGAGCACACGTAAAAATTCAATGTTTCACCATGTTTTTAAGCCTTTTTTGAGTGCCAAATCTGGTACTTTGCAAAGTGTCGAATCTGGTACTTTGCCAAACCTGGTACTTTGCCAAAACCAAGCCGTGCCGAGCCCGATTAGCACACGTGAAAATCCAATGTTTCACCGTGTTTTTCTCTATTTTTTGAGTGCCAAATCT